>JAOPUA010000147.1:21017763-21034582 GCA_027122455.1 Trisopterus luscus | reverse complement strand
CAATGAATAATGGTCGTTGTGTTGGTTGTTGTTTGATTGTTATTGTTGTTTATACCCACGAAGAGCCTATACTGACCCCAATGTTGATGTGAGGTCATCTTATGAGTGCTAATTTGGCTTCCTGTTGGAGATAGGGAGGCTGTTAATCAAACCTGCAGCACCTCCAGACGGATGTTGTGCTCTGCACTGTGGGCATCTCTACCTTGCGGGGCGCAGCACCGGAGGAATGTGTGCTGATACTCTGGGAGCCGGGGAGGAAGCTCAAGAAAATAAAGATATTTATGTAGTGGAATTTGGTCCAGAAGTAGCATTGCTTGTTTATTTTGGAACTTCCATTTGGGACAAATGTTATTAAATTCAGGAATGTGAGGTTGACTTGTACAAGGTTAGACATAGACCTGGATAAGTTACTCCTAATCGTTTAAAATATAAACGATTAGGAGTGTTAGGTAGAGACAATTCATCATTGCAATGATGCAGTGTTAAGTTAGATGGAATGCAAGTAAATAGTTATGTGATAGACATCCTATTGTAGGTATAATATTGTTCAATAACAATACAAAAATAAGAAAAACAAATACATCATTTGAAAAAACATAACCTAAATATGGCAAGAATATAAAATATAATTAAAATAATTACAAAATAAGACTGCATGCCCTCTCTTTCTGTCTCGCACACTTTTCACTTCATCCGTTACCCTCTCTTTCACACACACATGCAGAACAAGAACAAAATAACCAAAAATATCAGAGAAGAAAAATCACTGAATCTAACAAAATAAATGCATGCTCCTCTCAGAGCACAGAATCACTGGTGTGCATTCATCCCTCCACTCGGTTACTGTCCCTGGGACAATACAGTCAATCCCTGTCCCATACGTGTCCTCCCGGGTATTTAGCCCCATTGTGAAGGCGATAGCCGAAAGCCAATCAGACCCCTCCAAACCTGCAATCAGTCCAGGACCCTTTAAGCCAGGGCATCCCTTGTGCCCCTACAAACCCTCCACACACACAAAAAAAAAAAGTTCTACAGCTTGGTCAAATCAGGATTCTTCAGAAATTCAATAGCAGGCCACTGCTTGCCGGGTGGAAGTTGAACTGTTGAAGCCTACTAAACGGTGGCGAGATCCAGCCATCAGGAGACACCTTCCAGCGGATGCATTTAACATCTGTCACTTGTGCCTCAATGCACAATCAATTTCAGCCTCCCTTCACAGTGACACCTTGCGCCACAAGTGCCATGGCTGTAAAATCTGAACCCGAGGAGCACAACTTGAGGTGTTTCATATACATTTGTATATATTATGTGGAAAAAAGTGCAAAGTTGTTTTTTTTTGTTTTCATTGTTTTTTTCACGCTTTCGGTTTCTCTTTCTTGAAAAGAAGAGAGTATTGAATGTAAATACCTTTTCTTGGACATTTGCTTTCACAGCTACTTTGAAAGCTATTGATTTTATGTCCCTGTCTGTGGTGCTGTGTGAAAGCTCCTTTTCATTGATTCTTTTGATTTGAAACTAATTGCCAAAAATAGACATTTGAAGGAAGTCAACAGGCTAGGGCACTTACAAAACATATGATCAACCTAAACATGGGTTGCTCAGATATAATTGCACTTAATAAAAGGCTGTGAAGTTCACAGGTACAATTGTTGGTATTGCCTTCAATGCCACTGCCACTGCCCTTGCTAAACCATTTGATTAGTCTTTTAAAAACCTTTTTTTTTTCAGTGAACAAAAGAGGAATAGCTATGATGTATAGTGTTATGTGCTTGGCTCTGCTGTTTATCCAATGTTACAGATACAAATCATTGGTTTAATGCATTGTCTGGGTGGCATACACCATTCAAATCAGTCGTCAGTATGGTCCAAGATCCATATTATCTACTTTATTCATTGGCCTAATATTTCCTCAGTATGATTATGAATTGAATATTAATATACAGAATTACAGTATTCCTTTTAAGGTGATATATAAGTGAAATGGAAAGTTGACAACGTTATGATTTTCCTATGAAATTGTAGATAGTGGACTATTTACCAGTTTTGTTTGTCTGTTCTTATTATTGAAAATTAATTCATATGCAGACTCAAATGAAGATGAGCTGGTTCGATTTAGACCAAACATTAACAAACATTTTTTTTATTCTTAAGCATTACCGGCTGCTTATAAAAAATTGTCTGTGAACGTATTTAGTTTCCCACTAGCGCTGGTATTATAATAATTCCCTCATGAGGCAATATTTTAGTGTTTATTAGCCAATGTTTACACTGTGTTCATTTCCAATGGACAAAAAACAAAAATTGATGGTAATGATTGGTTCTGGCAAGCGCAAAAGCTTTTATGTAAATGTGACCTGGAAACAAAAGCAACTTAGCGCCATGTGTACAGCGAAGTGCATTAGGAGATCAATTAACCACTAGCCTGCCTTAATAAACAGCCTCCACCAATGTTGCTATAGCAACTGACCCACACATGCATTAAAGGAAAGGGTTTGCACATAGCATTTTCTCATAGAAGGGTTTTCCATTTTACTTAATCAAATAAGCATATTTTTTAAAGAATTTTCCACGTTCTATGAAGTAAAATGTATGTGTTTGTTTCTCGATCAAACTGCTTTATTTGTTTTCTTAAATGTATTTTATTGTATTGCCATCCTAGTCTGTACTTAATGGGAATTATATCATGCAACCAAGGGACAGTGTACCTGATTTATATTTACTCTATTTTACGATATGTTAAATAAAGATGGCCGGACACATACTGTTTATAAGACTACAAACACTTGCAAATTGGCCAGGATGTATAACATTTTATATTGTATAGTCCCGTAAGAACTGGGTAATAACATTGCAAAATGATAGTCAACAAAGACTAAAAGATGTTGAGCGGTTTCAGCAGTTTGAACAACATGAATGTCAAACACATCTAGCCGTCAGTTTTAAACTCTCTTCATACATACATGATAGGTAATTGTTACTTCTGAACGTTCCCATGAAAGCAGTTTAGCTTTTTTAGGTTTGGGGCTTAAGATTAATTCATTCATCAAATGAAGCTGCTTTGTAAAATCAGAACAGAACTTCAGTGCTGACACTTGAAGCATTTAGAATCTGAATCAAAAAGGCCAAAACTTTGAAAGTAAACATTATGTGAATATTTTGTACCTTTATGAGACATCAACCTCTGTTGAAAGCATTGCCATGAAAGTTAATGTTATAAACCGGCTCTTGGTTTTATCCGCTGATTCTGAACTATTAATCGAATGAAGAATCAACCGCCAGGTTTTTTGGTAATCTATTTCGGGAGAATCAACTAATTTGAATAATTAATAATGTCATTGTGAAACTGCTGTACTGTGTGTCTGATGAACTTTATAATTTGAAATACTCACCTTGGTCTATACAAAAATATATATAAAATATTAAGAAACACCGCTATACCTAATTGTAATGGCAAGTTCGATGCAATTTTGGTCCCGAGGATGAGATAATTTCCTCAAACACAGTGCCCTTGAGATAATGTTGTGAATGAAGTGTCTCATCTCAGCTGAAGAGCCGGGGTCATTAAGTGTTGTAGTGGGGAGCTAACCACCGGGACAGGGCTCATGCAATGTCTGTACCACTCCCTGCTTCCACTTATCCTCTTTGTTCCACACACAGTTGGTTCACTCACTGCTCTCCCAGTAATGGCAGCAGCTCCCAGGATGCAGCACTATACCTTATATATACTGCGCCAAGACATACTTCTTGTTTAAAATGTCATGTTGAAAATAGAACACTGCACGATTTCTATTTGGAATATATCACATAAACAATTACGTTGGCACTGTTACAAGTTGGATAAAAAAAGACAGAAATTGACCTGGTCATTACGGTGAATTATTTAAGAAACCATAATTACCAAAGCATTTAATTGCAAAACAAATAAGCCACAATATCACAAAAGCAAAACACAAAGGCAGGTTTGTTCACGAGTGCCATCAATTCATAAAGAGAGTTTACCTTTCCTCAGGCAAGACAGAATTTATTGCGCCTTAGGCCAGGTAAAGAGAATGAAGAGCAATGTGGTAGTGGGCACAAATGGATTTTCAACTATGGGTCCTAAACCTTTCAAGCTGCATTGCCGGTGAATAGCAGTTAGTGGTTGCCATGCCAACTCCATCTAGAGGGATGTTTCAGCTGCACATGCATCAGAGAGAACGCCTGGCCAGATGTCTTCAACAATTTGTTCTGAAAAGATTCACCGTCCGCCATGCTCATTAGAGGCCAACAATCAGAGGACCAGGAGGATGTGGGCTCTCTGCTGCCGGGCGTACTCTGCTTCTGCCAGGGCAGGAAAAAGGAAAATATGGCTGCCAACAAAAAAAAAAAATGGCAGCAATCTCAAGATGTGCATCACATTCAATTGGCAGTTTTGCTGTGTTTTCTTTTTTAAAATATTGATGTATCATTTCTGCATTTGTAACATGCCTGGTGTACTCTGCAGCTGTCAGGCTCTGGCAAGGCATAAGGGGGCACCTGGCCAACACAGAAGAAAGAAACCAACTTTCTGCATTATTGATCGAATAAATCAACACCTGTGGTGTGCCTGATGGTCTGATGAGGCAGGAGTTGGGCTACTGGAAACCACATGTGCCAGAAAGAAGATGTCACAACTAGCATATCCCCTAATACACTAAGTGGAAAATATCCTCTTAGAAAGAACCAATGAATTGCAATTTCTCTTAGAATTTGAAAATGCACCTTGATTTGAGAGATTTCGGAATCATACATCCTTCAACAAGGTCACGTTATTATTGTTGAAAAGATAATGCCAAATATTTGCTTCAAAAATACAAGACCAATAGAATGACAGGATGTGTATTATTATTGCCCCCATAGAACCATTATTTTGTGACACATCATAATATAAATGTTACAAGTCTTTAATTGCGAACCATTTTTATCAAATGCCAGTACAAACATTATGTAATATGAACTTAAAAGGTAATACTTTGATTTCATCCTGTTACAATTCTGTTGATTTAGTTAACATATAGACTTTAGATCTGTCATATTTAATAGGTTTAACCATTCATCTTAACCATCCTAAACCAACTGTTAAATAGATTTGAGAGATAGGAAAAAACATGTTGTGTGACTAATTAATAAATGACCTGTTGTCTATCGGTGGCAGGTTGGTAACAGAATGTTTATTCATTGACTTATTCTATGATTGTTAAAGCAATCCAAAATCTTTGAATGAATGTCACTACTGCTTTAGACTTTGTACTTTGATATAGTCTGCTACATTCGAAAATAAAATAAATAGTCTGAATGAATCTACATATTTTTTATTGACAACAACACATTCGTTAGCTTTGTTAATGTTTTGAAGCGGTTCATCGTCAATATTAATCTGTCAGCGGTAACGTATTACCTCCTAACCTTATTTTATTAATTATTTGTATTTGTATTATTTTGCAGAGGAGGAGAAGGCTTGTGCGCCAATGACCTGCGCACTCTCCCACAGGTCCCCGGCCCCACAGCAAAACATCTATCAATGCATGTGGGGGTGCGGGTGGTTAAGGGCTGAGACAGAGTAAGAAAGGCTGAAAGGCAGAGAAACGACAGCAGGAACACACAGGTGGGGGGATGGTGCCGAGTGTTCTGGTGAAAAACATTCTTTTTAAATGAATCGAATTAACGGCACGCCTCGGACTGCCGAACAAGAGCCCGTAATAGACTCTTAGTTCACATTAGCGCCCAACAGGATTCGGAAGCATGTGAAAGCAGCGTAACAGAGGTGGCCACGCAGCGGGTAACGCTTCGGACGCTCTGAGCTCGCCACAGAACCAAGTGCTGGTGTACCTGCCCCCACCTTTCCAGCTCCTTCGCTCAAACACCATCATTGGCCTTGTATGGAGGAGGAAAACCCCCACATTTGCAGTACAGATATTTGGCTGTCCATCAGCAGGATGACCATTGGGTTCTCTGTGCTTGGACCAGTTTATTGATAGGGTATGGTCTAATAATATTAGAGCATACTGCTTCATTTGGTTTGTTATGTCGTTTGTAAATTGTACTAGCTATGCATTTTCGGCAAAAGAATCCCAGAAAAGTTGGACATTGACATCATTGGTCTGATTTGGACAACGCAAACCCAAGACTTGTGATGTCAATGGTCGACCTTTTGGAGGGGCCCTGAGCCTTCTCCCGGAGGATCTTGCTCAAAACCAGTGGCCCAGGTTCCTGATTGACCACTGGCGAGACCCTTCATGTCATCACCTGGCCTCAACAGCGAAGATGTGCCTCCTACCAAGAATGCCAACTGGTTAACAGCCATTCCCTTTTAAAGTGTCATTGCACCTCTTATGTGTATAGGCATGGACAGTTCAGCCATAGCTTTGGGGAACTGATCTCATCCTCAAAGGTGCTTCAGATCGGGTCCAGTAGACTGAGAAGTGTCAGCTATCATTTCAGCAAGAAGGGGAAACTGCTATCTGGTGGGCGAGTGGTGACTATATCCTGAGATGCCTGAGGTTCCATTTCATTTTGTAGGCATGTCCATTTGTGCCGCTGTATAGCATATCAGCAAAAAGTTTTGTACAATCACTGTTCCAGCTCATCTCCTGTGAAGTTAGGTTTTACAAAAAGATCAGACCGGTGTATCACTCAATGTATATCACTCAGATCAGGTCTGGTAGAGCCCCTTTGAGCTGCAGTGGAACACCACAGGACCTGAGGAAGGAAAGCTGGGAAAAGTGCTCGAGTCAGTAAGCAAGTAAAAATGAAGTACAATAAGCTTTTGACATTGACACAGAAGAAATACACACATTGGAGTTCAACACAACAGAAACATGTTTTAGGTCAAGGAATGTCACAAATGCCTGAACCTGGCGAAACTGAGAAAATGTGCACAGGGAGAAAGTATTCATGATCCAAGCTTCAAAGCAGCAAGGAACCTTTGTGATCTCATGGCAAGTGCGCAAAGTTGATTATGAGGTTGAGCACTTTGAAATGGGAGGGGCCAAAGAAAAATTACCACCTAGATCCCCCAAAAGAAAGGAGAGAGGCAGGACCCGTACATAGCTTATTTGTCAAGTTGGTTTTAACCATGGGCCGACAATTGGCAGATACTCTTGTCACTAGAGTCCTGGGGAAAATGGCGTTATACCATTTCATCACTCGTCTATTATTCAGGGTTATTCAGGGCTCCAGCCACATTTCAGTGGCTCATGCCCAGAGTGCTCCGTCCACATGCTGCATAGGCGGCTGCTGCCAACCGAGACATCATCATCCACAGGGGTAACCTTGAGGAACAGGTGCAGTACTGCTCGAATCCTTAAGGCAAACGGGGCACACGGCTAGATTAGAACTACCCATCGCGTCACAAAGGGACTGAAGGAGGTATCTGGGGTATCACGTGGGGTGATGGTGGGTGCATCCACAGGTAGACAAGAAGGCTGTGATTGTCGCCTGCCGGCGCCCTATGTTCAAGAAGGAGTGGAGGCGGATATCTGGTCCAGTGGGCTGAGGAGTGCTGGCTAACGCAGCCTCTCTGTGGGGAGCCCCGTCTACACTCACCTCGGTCCATCAAGCCAAGGGGCCCGAGGAGGCTTTTTCCCCAGATGTAGATGGAGCGGACCATCCGTTCCTACATGGTTGGTCATCAGGTGGCTGTGGGAGACAGAGAGTCAGACAGAAAGAGGACAGAACCCACAATTATTGTTGGAACTGTTTTTTTTAAACAGATATTATTTTTGTTCAGTAAATATATATGGTGTATAAGAACCCGTAATATACTTTACTTTCAAAGTACTACATTATGTCAACAGATTATTTCAACAGGAGCAAAGTCCATATAAAATAGTATAATCCTCGACTAGCACTTTTTGTTCTACACACAATGCTATGTGTTGTTGCTAGGTAGAGCAGAAGGCTGCTATAACAGACCACTGTTATGTTTAACATACAGTTCCTATGGGTGCAGTTCCAACCGTATCTAAAATACAATTTCCTTGGCGGAAGCAATCAAATCATTTTTTAATCAATAAATATATTTTTGGGTGTTATATTTTGTGTCGATTGATTTGAACGATTGATTTACTAAGTGGCCCTTCAGGGGGTTCACAGCCCTGGGCGGGGGATAGTTCTCCTGCATCACCCTATCAGGGTTTATTTCACAATATGACCAGCGTAACGTGGAAGGAAAGAAAAATAATGCAATTGTTTTTCATAAAACATTGTTAAAATGTTTGAGTTGTGAATGGTCTACTCGAAAAACCCAAATGTTGAGTTTGGATTTTTGCCTCTTTTATGATGTAGGACTGCTTAATGTTAATTTAATATATTATACACAACGTGATGTGTAGGCTTTGCTTGTGATCAAACTCAGGATATCCTTCCTTTAAAGATTCCCAAAGAAGCGTCTAAAGATGTGATTCAATCCCAAATAATAAGCATTATAAAATACAGGTAATGAACAAATGAATAGCATGGTCTGAAAAAAATCTGAAAAGAAGCAAGGTCAAAAAAGTAGAACACTTTTCTTTGCATATCCATGGAACCCTTTGCAAAGTGGGCACTATTTCCAATGTCTGCTAATGGACTGCTGAATTGCTGCTGCATTGGGCAGCTGTCAATGCATTTCTATTTTGTCTGGCTTATCACTTTGTCTGCTTCATTACTTGTACATTATAATCATAAAAGATTTGCTCAAGTTCAGGGGAAAAGATTGGAATAAAGCTTTCTAAGTAATTAAAATAAGCCTTGAATTTAAACAAAAACCAAGGATATTAATTAAGACGGAGAGACAGACCATACTTGCCATACTACAATAGTAGACAAGGCGACTACCACCAAGGTGGTAAGATGATGCATAACAACACTTCCTCAGCAAACCACCTCCCCACAAACTGTTGACTTTTCCTTGGGCAGAACAGTTTCTAATCACCCCCTTTTGTTGTAACTTTGCAGAGATAAGGGCCGGCGGAAAATGCCAATTCCTGCTATTTGTGAGCTTGCGTCTCCTATTCCCTGTGTGTTTGTCATCACATCATTAGGGCTCAGCCGACTGCTAATTACTTGTTTTAAGAAGCCGGCTGATTAGAATGTTGGTTTGCATTGTGTTCAATACAGCACGGTGAACCCTCGCCAAGAGTGTTGAAAATCCCTTCCTTCTCTCATTTTGCCTTATGAAAACGAAACAAAGAAGGAGTTTGGAAACAGCGAAGGATGGCCGGGCGAAGGCTCTGCGGGGGAAGTTTCACCTTGTTTTTCAAAACACTGTCTTAACAATGTCAATGCACAAATAACAGACTTTTATGCTATTTTCTGCATTGTTTGAATCATATGTTATCTAAAAAGGTGTGGTTCAACATAATGCACATGATATCAGTGCAATATAGACATCACAAGTCTTCTTTGACATACATGATTTTCTATTCAAAATTGATAATATAGTTTACAAGAAATATAAAAGTAGGTTATAAAAACATTTGGAAAGCACATTTACATTATATTTCTGCATATATATACAAATATTTACTATATACTTATACTCAGGGCTCACATTTATGTGATTGAGAAGCAAAAAGAGTACTCCAGAGATTATCATTTTAATAGCTAAGCTTTTCAAAGGAGACATACATAAGATGCACTTAAAAGGGTGTAGGTAGGGCAGCATTCAAGCCTCATAAAGCCTTAAGGCAATAAGATTATATCTATCACATGTCACACAGGAGTAGGTTTCATTTCTATATGATCGACTACCACATGCCGGTCTCGTTTATACTTTATTTGTCCTGAACGTACATTCGGAACGTTGTTCACTCCAAAGGTCAATGTCACTTGCTTCTTTCCAGCAAAATCACCTATTCATCAGCGTTAAATTCACACATAACCAGCTCTACTTGCCGACCTTAAAAGGAATCCTTCTAGGATAGCAGTTAGTGTGTTTTGGGGTAGTCCTACTGCAGAAGGACCAATGCTAATGCCACAGTCATTAGACAAGAGCAATTCTGGAATAAATATACAAGGTATGAGAGGAATTCAAAGTTAAAAAGGATATTCTTTGCAGAATGTTGTTTTTGCAACATGGTAGTGGCAGAATGGGGCCGTGCGAGATGATGTTCAAGAAAGTGCAAGAAGCCATTTCATATCTAGACGCAGCCACACAGTACCTGAAGAGTGGGGAAGCTTCATCAAACTAATTGTTAAAGCTTGCTTCCCGATGAAGAATTGAATTATTTGTTTCTTTCCGTTACATTCATTACTTTTAAATATGAATAATACATCATTAATTTCATTCATAATAAAACAATTCTGAAAATGTGTCTCACTTTGACTTAATATCAAACAATGAGCTGCCTCAATGGACAGCACCAGGCATCAGGGCTTCAGTCCCAGCTCGCTTGGGTTGCCTTGTTTGTCCTCACATCGCTGTCTCCAGACAACCCAGTGCCTCATCGGAAATCACCCCTGCTTTGAAAGTCCTGACCCTTGTTTGCCCAGCTAGCGTGCGTGTGTGCGTGTGTGCGTGCGTGCGTGCGTGCGTGAATGTGTGTGTGCGTCTGTGTGCTCAGAGTTCACCATAAGGAGATCCTGCCACTGTGAGTACATGATTAATGGTTTTGTTTTTGCCGGTAGCTGCACCTTCCAAACCCAATTGTTCCCACCTGTATTAAACAAACATTGGAACGGAACAAGGACCCACTGAACCGACATATAACCGTGGACATTTGGTCAAGCTCAGCAAAGTGCTCCTCAGCCTTTAAACACCCCCCCCCCCCATCGCGTCTCATCCTTTGTTAAAGATTAACTTCCAGATAGTGCAATGATGTTGGCTCATTCCAGACAGGCTTGGGAGATGGTTTGACATTCAAAGTCATAAACCAAAGCAATTGCAGCTAGGTCTAGAAATCAAACAGTGTATTCTACAATACGATATCTGCAAATAAACTCTTAAAGAATATCTAGACACCTGTAACCTTCTCTTAGGCCTTCAACTACTACTACTACTAGCCTACTAGTAGTAGTAGTACTGCTACTGCTGCTCCTAAAAGCCTACTGCTGCTCCTACAAGCTTACTGCTGCTACTATACTGCGACTACTAGGCTACGAGTTCTGATGCAATCATTAAAATGAAGCTTGCATAGCGAGGAGACAGGACCGAAGAACTGACGGAACCTGGACCACAGACACAGCCACAACGGAAATGAACTCAATACTGAGATATTGTTCGTAATGCAGCCTATTTCAGCCCGAAGGTAGGAACACCAATATGTTCCTGTATAATTCATTAATGGGTAGAAATTACTTGATCGAAATTGATAATGTCATAAATGCATACAAAGTATAAAAAAAACAATGGTGTATTGTACATGCTATTCTAGATAACTGGACCGGATCAATTTTTTTTACAATATTTATCAATGTAATATACTCAGCAATAAAATAAACAAAATACAAACAAAAAAACTAGATGGGGTGCTAGATAGCAGCACCCACAAGGACAAAAATTGATGTTGCTCAAAAAATTATAACACAACATGGAAATAAAATAAATAGACTTGTATTCATGGTTCACAAGACCGAGATAATAATAAGGAAATATGATAATAAATGGATCATCTGATAATTTTCTTATCATGCTAAAGGCAAACAGCTAATATCTGAGCATATTCTAGTTATTTGACATGTGTCAACAAAACAAGGAGATCAGAATATGTCATCAAATAAGGAACTATTAAATGTTCAAACAGATCAGTTTCCATCCACAGAACAGAGCATGCACATGCCATGTCTGCTGCTACAAGGCCTGTGGAGCCAGAGATAGGGCCAGGGGAAACCTGGAGGGGCCGAGGGGAGGATGTGGGGGGGGGGGGACCTATAGCCTCTCCCTGCAACAAGGGTTAACTGTTTCCCTGCTCCTACCCGCACCAGATTTTGTATAACCGCGGTGACAACTGATGCTGGAAACAAGTAGGACGGGACTTGCCAACAAATAAAAACCTGACGTCCCCTGTGTTTGCTCTTTCCCCCCTTGATGACTGGCCCCTTTTGGGGCAATGTTATGAGCTCGCAAATAGACAGTGCTAACACACTGGGTGATACGCAGGCAGATAAAGAAGAGAGAAACTCAAGCTGGAGGGTATATAAAACTATTGTCCGGCGGGCACAATGGGAATACAGCATTGGCTGGAAGGGGAAATTTGAGTCTCCAGCCTGATAGACTTTATGTGCTGATAAGAGATTGGGTTCTGTGCCCGCTTTAGCAAGAGAATACAGTAAACACAAACTGTGGGCCACTGTGAGTAGGTCACTGACAGTCTACTCTGCCCCAGGCTTAACATGACACTTAAGTACTAATACAAGGGGAGGAAGAAAAGACAAGGCTACACACACATTACAAACTGCCTCTATTCTCCGCTCCCAGGCTGAAATGTCAAAGCCATTCTTTTACCTGTGAAGAAGCGGGGACATGATGGGTTTGTGTGTGTGTGTGTGTGAGTGTGTGTGTGTCTGTGTGTGTCTGTGTGTGTGTGTGGGGGGGGGGGGGCTGGTGATTTGTTGCATTTTCATACAACTACTGTGATTGTGTGGAAGGTAATCATGGAGCTAAACTGGCTGTAAAAGTGACTGTTTTCCAAGTGTGTAACCCAAAACGCTCTGCCGCTGACAAATGAGCCAGTGTGTGAGACAGGAGGATCCCACCTGCACCCGGGTCCGAGGCGGACGCATGCCCTTAAAAGGGATCATAGCAACCATCAAAAGAAGTTTCAAGGACAACGAAACAAATGAAATTATAGATTGTTGTTATTATTGTTTTTATTCTAGCCCACAAGCTACAGTTCTTTGGAATACTTTTTTACGTAACCTGTGTAAGCTGTGTAACCTTGTTTCCATTGAAACACTGAAACAAATAAGCATGTATACAATATCAAACAGGCGATAGTCTTGTTGGGTGTGTAGTCCACTATCCATAACTGGCCACAAGTGTTCCCCCTCAGTGCGGTTGCTAAGCGGAGCTAGGGGCATTGGGACTAGGCGTTGCCTTGTTTTTCTTTTTTTTACATTTTCCTTTAATCTCAATAGTCTCGATTTCTAAGGAGCTGATGAACAAAGGGTCTTCCATCTTTATTGTGCAGCATACATTGTATGTAATCAAAACAATTGGAATATGCGCGGCAGAAAAGGACAGTTGGGCTGGAGTGATATTTGAGTCAGGAAGGAATTCTCCTGTGATTGGATGTGGTCCGTTTCAACCAGATAACAATGCTGACCAGAGGGACAGTTTGCTTGTCAGTGCACTCAGAGCTTATCAGACAAAGAGGTGAAACAAATCCCATCGCTTACAAAGCCGGCTGAAATCCCTCCTTACTCAGCCAGGAGCCAGCCTCGGCGTCCCGCCTTGCACCTCTCTCTGTCTCCCCCTCGCCGTCTCCGTCTCCCTGTCCCTCTGGCTCTGTGTCATCTGCTGCTGTTTGTTTCACCCGCAGACACCACTCTATTAAATAGGTGCTGTTAATTATTCTAGGATTGAGCTGCGCAGGCGTTGTGCGTGTTGGCGGCCGCCCACCCCCCTCCCCGTCCGGCCCTCTCCCTGGGCCGCCCGTCACATGTGACGTCCCTCTCCTGTTCTGTCACAGCACAGGAGTCCTGGGAGCTCTCTGCCGGGGTCTCCGCTGGGCCCAACCTGCTCCCTGCTAGTTCTCTGCTGACCCGCATGAGAAAGAAAACAAGAGATCAACTTTATGAATGGTCTGCATGTTGTTTTTCTACTAACAAGTACTTACTACTTACTGGTCTCAACAAGTTGAGACCAGTAAGTATTATGATAGCAAAGAGACAGACCTAATCAGACTAATGATGTAAACCTAGTTTTAAGCAGATAGAAAGTTGTGATAATGCCAGTAGATCCTCAATGGGGCAATGGAAAGCAAGGTAGATATGCTAGCTAGCCTAACCCCCCAAATGGCTGAGCATTCATAATTAGACATTAGACTGACCTTCTTTTGGCATAACAGTGACATGGAGGAGGGGATAGAGAAAATAAACATCTGGGACCAAATGTTTCAATTATATCGCTTGAGAAGAGACCAACCGGTACCAGAGTCCTAATGGGTTGAGTTTCCCATGAGTGTGGAATCCTCACCTTCTTGAACGGTCGTCTCCTTGGGGCCGTTCAACGGCCCTTGTCCATCTTAGGAAGAACCGAGAAAGGTGTTGATTGATCATCTAAGTGAGAGTGGAAATAAGCTTTGACCGAGTCAATGACATGTTTTGGGACCTGCTGAACAGGTTTGTGTATTTTTTGATCTGGAATTCTAGTCTGTGTCCCTAAAGATAACATGTACAACAAGACTATTAGCTGTTCACCAAGTCAAAGTTTATCAAACCATTTGATACATAGCTATATCCATTGAGCAATGCATCAATGATTTCCATTCTGTAACATGTCCACTTTGTTTCAGATGTGCCGAATTAGGTATTCTTTTACCAAAGTTGGCTGACTCTAAGCCAAAAAAGGGCCAATTTATTTTGAAAAACACCTTAATTGTCAAGGAAGCAACTCGAGAAGGAACATAGAAAGAGGTATCCCGCCTTTCAAGGATGGTTCGGGGTACAATGGGTGCCACAATTGGGTGACATAATCGTAGCATAACAAGCAAAACAGTTAAATTAAGTTGAAGGCTGAAGTTCAGGCTGAGTGTTCTCACAATAGCCTTCTGTCCTCGACCACTGGCCTGTCACTCTTTAAGTGTCAAATGTGTTATCAGCCACATGAATTTCCTGCCCAGGAGACTGGCATTAGAGTCTCGGCTGCAGAGATTTTCAGTCCGCACCCGGAGAAATACCCACACTGCTGAACCCCGTCCCTCCAGACTGCGCCTGTGACAGTCCATTTGGATTCATGTTCATGTCTCCCACTCAAACCACCCCATCTTCTCGTCTTCTGCTGATTTTCTTGTCTTGTCTTATCCTAGGGTCTCTTTGGCTTTGTAAAACAAATCAATTGCTTGTGGATTGGGACGTAGTCACCACCCTAGTGGTCACAATATGTCACTAGGGTCCGGGTACAAGACCCTAAACCAAGACTTCAAGCTGAGGTGCACTTAGGGAAAGGGTTCATGTCACGTTTATTGCTGGCGAGCATACGTAATTGGTCCAGCCACACAGACAATCCCCCCACATGTCGGTGAATCATGTCCAACCGTCATTATTGCACTGCGAGATTCATGCTCCCCGACTGTAGTTTTAAGCTGAATGTGAATTTCTGTTACCATGGCTTAGGTATCACCTCAGTCAATATGTAGATATGGATTACAATTTTTATAGAATTCGAAACACATACGTGTTTTGGTTGTAGTCCGAAGCAATATACTTTCAACTGAGTTTCACACAATAAAGGAAAGAGTAGGACATTGTATACCCCATTAGCAAAAGAAATACATTACCCTGTACACAAACAGTATCATCCAAAATGATATTATTTCAGGAGTCATATCATTTATAGGTTTACATTGCAGGTATTCAGGCCTTCCATAACAGCTGGATTGTCAAGGAGAATGAAACAATGAAAACGTATTTTAATTTCAATCAAACGTCCAACAGAGGTTTGTGGAGGTGTGTTGTCAACAGGGCTTACTCTAATGAAGTCTAGGTGGAGACGGAGGCTCCAGCTCCTTGGAGAGCTTAGACATGGCTCCTTGAGCCTCAAACTCATTGCTATAATGTGTCTGTGGAAAGCCCTTCACTGGGCTGGAGAGGAGAGGTATTAGTCAGCCTGTCTCCGTTCTTCAGTCTTATTTGCTGGCATGGTCGCTCCTGACGTCAAATTACTGAGAATTAGCTGATCGCATCGCACGTCTAAAAAATATGGTACATTTTCTGAAAGTATTTCTTATTTTAGAGATGTATTCTATTGAAACTCCAAATTTTAAGCTAACAATAAACAGTTTGAATTTCTACGTGAGGAAAATGGGGAGGTGGGGGAAATGTCATTCCATTACATTTGGGAGAATTTAATTCAGGGCAAATAATTTCAGAAATGAGCGGCGGCTGAAACAGCAGTCTTAATGGACAGGTGTCCACTTAAAATCTCTTGCAAAGCTGAGACTAATGGATTGCTTTATATTCAGCACATTTGGGGAATGGAAAAGGGATTGGGAGGGCTTAAGCGGTTGAAGCACCCTGGACACAGGCTTCCTGCATAAATATGCCGGTTTAATTTCCACAACTCACACGCTTTGTCAAATGTAACCTTTTTTTCTAACTTTGTATTTCAGGAGTTTGGCGATATCAAAGTGAAAGTTAGATGTATCATCCATCAGACCAACTAATTGAGTACAGCATGAGGAGGATCATTCTGGTAGACCTTTGATTTTCACTCGCTCACTTGCTAGTTGTTCACTCATTTGATGGTAGACAGACAGACACACACACACACACACACACACACACACAATCTCTCATGCACACACATTTGTGCACATTACTGATACTCACTTTGTCTTTCTAACACACACACACACACACACACACACACACACACACACACACACTTATCTCTCTCTTGCACACACACACACATTCATATTCAACTAACATCACCTAAACTACATTAATTCTACACACTCTACTGCACACACACACACACACCTTCATTCTTATGCTTGTGCACACACTTATCTCTCTCACACACAAGGACACTCTCTCTCTCCCACACATGCACTTTCTCTCTCTCTTTCTCTCACACACATACACAATACACACACACACACACACACACACACACACACACACACACACACACACACACACACACACACACACACAC
>JAOPUA010000147.1:20837680-20852999 GCA_027122455.1 Trisopterus luscus | reverse complement strand
GAAATATACTACGTGTAAAAAAAACTAGAAATTTAATGTTCATTTTTGCCTCGAAAGTTGCACTGGGTGCCTTTAAAGTAGTACAATGTTATGATACCAGCCCTGGTATTCAAACCTTTCACCGATGCCCCAACAAAAATATATTTGAACACTTCCGGCTTCCTGTGCTTCTAGGAAAATATTTTGTCAAATGATTTGCCACATACACAGTGAAAGTTGTTTTATCAGGCGCCCTCCAACCCACCGGCCCTCTCCAGAATCTTCTTGAACCCAGTGAAGGTCAATGCTGCCATGGAGATGAGTGGGACTGACAGCCCTACAGAGGAAAGCCCTAGTACAGGTCTGTGTTCATCTGGATATAGGCCTGCTGCCACAGCGCCCCACTACCTGCACCATATCTGAGCCATTACGGCCTCAGCACTATACCAATAGATAAAGACTGGAGCCACTGAAGCATGTGGTTCCTCGTCAATAATTAATAAGTCTGACCATCTCCCACCTGGCGTTGCTCTGAATATGTGACTAGACTTTTCTAAAACATTTATAATGAGACTTTGTATAGCGTTAAATGTATACCACCACTCTTTCTACAGTTGGGACTATGATGCATCTTCCGATGGAGATTAAGAGCATCCATTTGGTTGCTGATGAGGAGTTAATGCCAACCGAAACGATGGAGCTGAAGTGGGAAATGTTTTTACAGAATTCTAATTGGGATTAATTCGATGTTGATAACAATACAGCATTATGTGTTTATGTTTGTTAATTTGTTTTTTGAATTCACATGTGAATATATGTTCGTTTTGGGGTCATTGCCAAACAATATAACATAAAACAGGTTTTACTGCAATGTTTACGACCGTCTCTTATCAACTTAACCAGAAACCTTAAACATGGTGGTTTGTCTTTCACAATTATGAGCTGTTGGATTGTTGATTGGTGTTTTACATAAAACAGTGTAAATACAAAGTAGTAACTGAAATTATTTCAACAGGTTTTTCACCATAACAAACAACCTGTCTTTATGATGCAAAATAATGACTGTTAGTCATTAGTATAATATTGGGTGGTCAAAAGCAAGTTAAAAGGAAAAATAATACAAACAGCCATAAGCAGCAATGGGCGGAGCAGCCTTGAGGCTTCCTGTTCAAATAGTCTCTGACTGCTTGGTGACTACAAGCCATGTTTGCAAGTATAAAATAACTGCATTTATACAGCGCTTCTATAACAAGTGGCCACTCAAAGCGTTCTGCTTATCATTTCACATTCAAACACCGACGGCGGAGTCAGCCATGCAAGGCGACAGCTGCTCTTCGAGAGCAGTCAGGATGAGGTGTCTTGCTCAGGGACACCACGACACTCAGCTAGGTGGAGCCGGGGATCGCACCAGCAACCTTCCGGTTACCAGCCGACCCGCTCTACCTCCCGCCACACGCCGTACCATGTGTGCAACTGCGGTCAAGCCAGCCGACGCTTCGAAAACGACAGTCAAGGCAGCCGACCCAGTTTTTTGCTGTACGCGTATATACTAGCCATTACGGTAATAGCGTTTCAGAACTGTTTAAAAAAATCCACTCGTCGGGTATACCAATTGACAGTCAATAGAAGCCGTTATCAATTTAAAAGGAAACACCCTGTTATCATAGACTAATTTTACATCAGGGTTATAGTTCACGACCCCATAGTGTGACCCAGTAAGTTTCAAGACATTCTGATGTGGTTTCAAAATAAAAGCCCACCAAATATTAACATAAGACAAATTACATGAATTTGGATTTCAATTAAAAGAAAACGCCCTGTTATCCCAGACTAATTCCACATCAAGGTTATAGTACACGACCCCATAGTGTGTACCAGTACGATTCAAGACATTCTGATATATAGTTTCAAAATAAAAGTCCACCAAAAATTAACATATGAGACAAATTATATGAATTTGGATTTTTATTAAAAGAAAACGCCCTGTCAGCACAGATTAATTCCACTTTCTCTCGTATGTACATATTTGGTGGGCTTTTCATTTGAAACTACACATCAGAATGTCTTGAAACTTACTGGGTGACTCAATGGGGTCGTGTACTATAATCCTAATGGGGAATTAGTCTATGATAACAGGGCGTTTGCTTTTAAATTGATAACAGCTTCTATTGAGTGTCAATTGGTATACCCGACGAGTGCATTTTTTTTTTAAGTTGTGAGACGCCGTAATGGCTAGTGTATACGCGTATAGCGAAAAACTGGGTCGGCTGCCTTGACTGTCGTTCTCTTAAGTGTCGGCTGGCTTGACCGCAGTTGGGTGGTGCTGCTGCTGCTCCACCTTGGCATGTTGCAACTGTTGGCCCGATCAGGACAAGTTAACGTTGGACTAATGTTCTGATATTTTCTGAATGCATGCACAGTTTTGGTAAGTCGTTTTGTGTCACTTAATGTCTCGTGTTATGGAAACAAGTAACGTCTATACGACGTGCGCAATGATGGTTTATGTCCTAGTCATGCGATCATTTCTCATCACTTGCACAACATTCAATTGAGCTACACGTAGTCGTGATGTGTCCACTGTTACCAAACAGCCACGAGTTGACTTTCACTTCCCAATGCACAAATAACCAAATAACCTAACCATATACAGGATCATTTTAAAGTTGAATTGGTGTTTGCAGCCTTCTCAGTCATGGGGCAGTAGAAGACTAATGGCACGCTACGGATCCACCAGGACGAACCTACATGGCAAGGTGTCTTCTATTCTTGGTTTCCACTTCTATAACTTTCCAGTTTGTATTTCATTAAAAGCTTCTCGATGGAATTTATCGATATCGATGTACCAATCAGTCATGTCTTAGTTGGCTACTATTGGGGAAATGTGGATGATACGTATGCTTATTTAATAGACCGTCGGGGTAATCACTTTTAGCCTCATGCAGGCCTAGTTGGTTGAATAGTATGCCTAGTTGGATGAAACTAACTAATATTGTGCCGTTCAAAACAGGTTGAGAGGTTGCTCTAGCAACTGCTTGACATGCTAAACTAAAAAAAAGAACAAATATAACCTAAAGGAGAATTATATGCATATGAATTCGCCTGAATATTCATGAAGTAGCTTGTAATAAACATCAGGCAACAATTCTCTGTAGCAATATGCTATGTTAAATAACTGATAACCCCAGGAAAAAATGTCCATTTGTGCAAGGCCTTCCTGATGTTCAAGCATTTAATGATCCCAGTGTTGTTTAAAGTGTATATATTCTATATATTTTTTATACATTCTGGTGGAATTTATTAGTTTTCGTTTTGGGGTTTTGCTGCTAGATTGAGGGACTCCAGGAGTGGCCATATGGGTTTGGGTTTGGTCATCAGCTAAAAGCTACTGAAAATGCATTTGCGATGGCTATGTGAGCCTATACCCCATAAAATAGTGTGTAGAGAATCAGAGAAGCAATACAGAGAGCAGCTCAATGACTGATACAGGCTTTGGAATTGATGTTTCCTGGATATATTTAACTAAGTACACTATTTGAAGTTGGTTTATGTTAGATGTTGTTTTGGGGATCCCATTGTCTCAAAGATGTGAAAGCTTCCTCTGCCTATTTCTCTCTCTACAATATCGAAAGAAAACAGGAAACTGGTATTACTCCACTTCCCCCTTACCTTAACCCCTTTACGATGGGAGTTTCCAGCCTAGTACATGCCTTTAGCAGAGCACTTGGGCTATAGTATGACTGCTGAATACACTTCTTGCACATTGAAGTGTAGTTTTATAAAAGTTTTAGCCTATATTATTGAGCTTGCCAAACATTTTAGCCTTGCGAGCAGTAGGCAATATTTCTGTAAATGTTCAAAGTTATCAAATTACTCATAACATTCCAGCAGCTATCTGTAAATCCAATCTTCTGTAAAAATAAACAAAATACTGTGAGGGCCTTAAGATTGTGTAATGGTAAATGGACTGCATTTATATAGTGCATTTTTTGTAACCAGTGGCCACCCAAAGCACTTTACAATATTGCCTGACATTCACCCATACAATGCAAGGCGACAGCCAGCTCGTTGGGAGCAGTTATGGTTAGGTGCCTTGCTCAGGGACACCTCGACACTTGGGTAGGAGCTGAGTGTTGAATTTGAACCAGAAACCTTGCAGTTACCAGCCAACCCGCTCTACCCCCTGAGCTAATACCGCCCCAATAGGCTGTGAATATTTTTTCAACCTGCCTAAAACAAAATTAGACCTATTTTTGAGCTACCAATCAGGACAATTCTCCACAAAGTACAAAGTTCCTGGCTGCCTTTCTCTGCCTAACTCTAATACTAACTAACTCTAGCTAACTAATAATAATTAATAATATAACACTAAACATAGAATATACTTACTGACTGTTCTTTTTTTCTATTGTCTCCCAGCAGAATGACAATTCGATGTGGTGCCTTACATAGGTTGAGAAAGAGATTCTTTCTGTTTTCTTCCTCGCTTCTGCTGCTGTGTTTACTGAAGCTGGTGTACGTCAACGTGAGGGTGAAGAACAGCTTCTATCTTGAGCCCTATGGATTCACTGCCAGCTCTTCTAGAACCTGGGCCCACGGGTACAACATCAACTGCACCCGGATATACAACCTGGAGCCTGTGGAGATAGGCAAGTCTTTGGAGCTACGAAGGAAAGCCAACGTGGTCTTGGAAGATGACAGGATTGTCTCTTTGTCCGCAGACTGTGAGAAGTTTGTTAAAATAAGACGATACAATGACATCCCCGTGTTTGATGAGGAATTTAAATTTCCCCTGGCATATTCCATTGTTGTACACAAGAATGCACCAATGGTAGAGCGCATCCTTCGAGCAATATACGCGCCTCACAACATCTATTGCATACACTATGACAAAAAATCAACACCAGCTTTTATTAAAGCCATGGAAAACATGGCTAATTGTTTACCCAACCTGTTTATTGCATCCAAAATTGAATCAGTTGAGTATGCCCATATCACCAGGCTCAATGCTGACCTGAATTGCATCGCTGACATGTTGAAGTCTGATGTGAAATGGGAGTATGTCATCAACTTGTGTGGCCAGGATTTCCCCCTTAAAACAAACTATGAACTAGTTATGGAGCTCAAGGCGCTGAATGGGAGTAACATGCTGGAATCTAGTCGCCCCAGTGAGCTGAAGAAGCAGCGCTTTGTCTTTCAGTACGAGCTGCAGAACATGCCTTATGAGTACCAAAAGCTTCCAGTGAAAACAACAAGGGCAAAAGGTGCAGCTCCTCACAGTATCGAGGTGTTTATTGGAAGTGCATACTTTGTCCTGTCACGGGACTTTGTGACTTTTGTGACCACTAGCCCGGTGGCCAAAGACTTCCTGGCCTGGTCCAACGACACATACTCACCAGATGAGCACTTCTGGGCCACCTTGGTGCGTGTCCCAGGGGTGCCAGGCCACATTCTGCGGACTCACAACGATATAACGGACCTACAGAGCAAGACACGGTTAGTTAAATGGAACTATCTAGAAGGGTCACTTTATCTCCCTTGCACAGGCACCCATATGCGTAGTGTTTGTATCTATGGAGCTGCTGAGCTTCACTGGCTGCTGAACTACGGCCATTGGTTTGCCAACAAGTTTGATCTCAAAGTGGACCCAATCGTTATTAATTGCTTGGAAGAGAAGCTTGATGAAAAACGAAAGTACAGAGGAAACCTGCTGGTGTGAATGTGAAAATGGAAATGTACAGCAAGTTTGCATTATGTTCATCATCGACGTGATTATTTTCTTTTTACTGATGTCATTGAAAATATAATTCAGTTAGCACAGGTATTACCTCAACAATAATCATGCTAGAGTAAATGATTGGCCACAAGCTCACTGTTATTTTCAGTTGACACTGCAAAGTTGAAAAGATGTGGAATACCAAGGACCCATGTGTTGGGAATATACCTTATCTAATCAAATGAATCATGTGGTGGAATGGGTTCTTGGTTGTTTTTTTCAGAATATATTTCAAATAAATATTTGCTCATATTGTTAATGATTTGTTTATAGCATATTTTAAAAAGTAATATTGAATATGTGACTAGTGTATAGGTTTCTTGTATCTTCATCCATACTAACTGACTATTTTGTACTTACATTTTTACTAAATGATGTACTAAAATGTTAACACCAAAACTATTTTCAGGAATATTTATATATTATTTATATTTATTAATACTGAGACCTGCAGGCCTTAAAAGGATGAGCACTGATATCAGTCATGTGAAACCCTGCCTACCTAAATGTAAAATTAGGTAGGCAGGGCACAAACACAGAAGTGATAAAAGATACAGTGTGTTGCCAAAATCAAACCATAACCAACAATGCTGGTCACATTGTTCAGCTTCTGAAAGGGCTAGGCGTCCGTTGACCACAATTTCATTTTTCTGGTCATACCAGTTCATGTTTCCTTGATTTACATACAGGAATAGATCACAATAAGCCTTCTTTATACATGGCCTTGCAGCTAGCTGTAGCAGTAAACTGAACTAAGGGTAAACTTTTGGCCCAACACACAATTTTGGAAATGTCAATGGCATTATCTTTGGAGTGTTTATGGGGAGCTTAAAGGCTATTGAGGACAGGTGAAATCTGAATACGAAGCATTTCCCCCTGCCTCCATCCACCCGCTTTCTGTATCTGCAGGTCGACAACAGACAATAACCATCATTCTTCCTCTGGCTAGGTATTTTGGAAAGGTCCCAAGTAAAGCTGGGGGAGGGGGTTCCAGTCTCATTCATATCGTGGCTGTGGTAACAGAGATGCAGTGTCATCTGGCTGAGTTCTGAGTCCCCTCTACCCCCAACAACATCGTACAACTACAACTATGATAGACTATGCTGGCAAATTTATGACATGTATGCCTAGAATTACAAATAAGAACCACAGACTACGGTATGGAAAGGCACATTCCCTTAAAATTAGCTAATTTTATGGTACATTTTTCCTAGATATACTTAACAGCCACACAAAATTATCTGTAGTCTCATCAAGCATTATTAACATGTTATACTTCCAGAGCAAAATTAGAAACGGAAAATAAAAACCTGTCTGTAGTGTATTCATTACA
This sequence comes from Trisopterus luscus, assembly GCA_027122455.1. Taxonomy (NCBI): domain Eukaryota; kingdom Metazoa; phylum Chordata; class Actinopteri; order Gadiformes; family Gadidae; genus Trisopterus; species Trisopterus luscus. Next base: position 20,845,914 of record JAOPUA010000147.1, on the reverse strand, counting down.
CATGTTAAATTAAAAACAGGCACACAGGGAAGGAAAATGCCATGGCAACAACGTTTACAATACATGTTAAAAGGATCATTATGTTGACATAAGACTTTGAAGGTAATGTACCATCTGCTTGTTTAAATATTGATGTTCTGGAAATCATAAAGGAGGTGCATGTAGGCGGTTCACAGGCATACACACATTAAGGATAGTAGCTGGACTGCTATTAGGGTTAGCGCTTATAGCTTTTCTCAGGTTCTAACTTCCTTTATGGAGCTCTTAGACATGTTTGCATTGACTTAAAGGTTGCACCAACTTTATAACTGCTGTCACATGAGAGGAAATAAATCCACATCAGCCAAGTACTAGCCAAGTACTATATATATATATATGTATAATCTGAATGGTTGTTGTGTATGTTAATTTGTCAATAACCATAGAAAGTGGGACAAAATTAAGGCAAGAAATTGCTGTGAAAAATGTACTTACAAACATAAATGAATGAACAGACAGTTTCATTACAGCCACCCATTGGGAAGGTGTCAGTAAAACTAGTTTGTCCATATGTAATAAGATATAGAGCTGGACACTTACATTCCTGTTGATCAGTGCATCCCTAAAATACAAAAGTTATGTTGCTGAATTTCCAACACCAGAGGCAACCGACATTGAACATAAGACAAACATTGCAAACACATACTGCTAAAAGTGAGCTAATATCCGACATTTGTTATCAAATAACAACACTTTGGCAAGCAGATCTCTGATATCAAAAACATTTTTGACGGATAAGTATTGTGAAATCATTTAAAAAAAATAGGGAATCTGACTGTTACTGCAGTGGGGATTCACTGCAGCCAACCTTAGGGGATTTTTTTGAGGGCTAAATGTTTTAACTTTTTGATCTAAGCTGTCAATAGTTGCCCTAGAGAGCATCATCTGCTGCATTATCCATTTCGTTTGAAGGAAAAAATTGAAGGTGTAAAATATAGCAGCCTGTTATGGACCACCATTGTTTTGTTTTCTAACTTGTCTTGAGTTTGCTGCTGGCTGCCTCTTTAGTTTATGTGTAACCTTTCCTTTCTCTTCTACTGTAGCCTTTATAGGTATGTATTTTCGACCTATCTAAAACTAATGAATATTGATGATGAATACTGCCATCTGGCGGTAGAAGTAGACTCGACAACAAGGCATACAATAGGCATCTGAGATTACTATTGCCGTATAGCCTATAATTGCAAATTCTCCAGAAATCTTTAATCTTCAATCTTCAAATGCAGATACTAAGTCAGCCAACTTCAGTTAGCCACATCTGGTTCCTAGGTAAACATCTGGGATGCGTTTAGCACCCCCGCTGGGTAATGTTCCTATCAGTAAACGATAGATTCATTCATGAGTCAGTCATTTGGAATAATTGTCGAACATTGAGTGAGTTGTGATTATGCACCACACCACACTGTCAACTTAGATGCTGGAAAGATCCCTAGATGCATTTAAATGGAATGGAGAGATAAATTAAAAACCCAATGGAAATGGAAATTGCAGACCTTATTGTGCTATTTGTTCTGTCTTGAACCCTGACTTTATTTGGCACATGAAACTATTGGGGCTTAAAATTAAGTAGGGAGTTCAGAGGTTAAAAATGTTGTTTGTTTGGTTGCATAACAGGTCCCTTTTAACCCATTTTAAGAATGATAAAATGATTGTAATCATTAAACAATTTGTTATAGCTATATATTATGTTTTTTTCCCTCCTCTATTCTTTCTTCCTCCTCTTCTCCTTTCCTAGCTATCACTGGTTAAATTTCTAGCTCCTCTAAAGGATTGTGTTCATTACTGTAGCTGTTACGAACCTACAAATATTTAGATTTGTTTGGTAAAATATATAAGTACGTGATTTTACAACTTATACAACTTATTTGACCAAAGTACTCTGGCCCCGGGAGGCCAGACGCCGCTCGACCCAACTCGGCTGCTGGCAGACGAAGCCCTTAACACGGTCCACATTCTAAAGTGATTTCATTTGAATTCAATTGAATTATGCTCTATGTTATAAAGCAAAAAAAGTAAAAATGTGTGTAGGCCTATTACCAAAACATTAAATAATGTCAAACGTCGTATTTATTGAATAAATCTTGTCTAAATTTATGCTAGGGCACTACTGTGTCTTTTAATTGTTATTTTTCTGGCCGGTTTCTCCAGGTGTCGCTGGTGACCCATCCTCATCTTAATCCTCTTTGGGTCCTGACCTATCAGGTTACACCATAAGGATACATTAATTAACTATTACCATTAGTATAAATGATTGCCTTAGTTAACATGGATACCATTAGTAGATGATTACTAGTCCATTAGTTAACTGTTCATTAGCTCCACTTTAATCGGTAGGTATTGCATATTGCTACATTAACTATTGTTTATAGTTGGTTAATTAATGTAACCTAATTTTAAAGTATTATCTCAAGCTTTACCACTATTAATATATATTGTATATACATTAATGCCTTAGTTATCATGAATACCATTAGTAGATGTTTACTAGTCCATTAGTTAACTGTTAATGAACTTCCCATCAATCGTTAAGTAATGCATATTACTAAATTTACTATTGTTAATAGTGAATTAATGTATTGTAATAAAAACATTACATGGTAACACAACAGTGTTACCGCTGTTCTAGAGCTACTCAATATAGGCCCAAACTGCTCCAAGCATGAGGATTTACTCCATTTCTATACCAGTCATGACCGAGTAACACCAATTCACCAATATTCCTTTGCCTCTCTGTTGGTGATGTGTTGTGTTATGGACAGGATAGGGGCGACGGAACAGGAAACCAGGTGGAGAGAATCGGACACACATGCAGGAAACGACCACAGGCTGGAACCTCACCCTGGAACCTCACCCGGGTGTCAGATAAGGAGGGCGCCATGCCCCAACGAAGGATGCCGTCTATAACCACCCAGCTCACCAGGACAATGGCCTGTCCTTGAAAGCCGTGGATTGTAGATTCAGGCGATATTGTAATGCGTTAATGTGTTAAGCACACGGGACACAGTGCTGTGTGGAAAGCAAGACGCCAGAGGATTATCAGTCATTGAGAATCATTTGATACCACCGCGATTTCTTAGATTTGTTACGTGTACATCACTCAAATGTATTTTTAGAAGGTATCTGTTGGCAAGGGCATAGCTTGTGAAGCCATCGGAGTCATATTCCAATGAGTACCGCAGGCTCTCGTATACAACAGTCTGTCTCATCAACATCCTCTCTGTGTTCATGTGGGGAACGTCCATCATTACTTTTGGTTGGGGGCAGACAGCGTGCAAGCTTGTTATCACATACACACAAACACAAACACACACATCAGCATGTAAACACACACACACACACACACACACACGCACACGCGCACACACACACACAAACACACATACACACGCGCACACAAACACACATACAAACACACACATCAGGATTCATACAAACACATACATACACACACACACACACACATACACACAAAAACACGCAAACACACCCATACATACATACACAAACATGCACATACACACAGACACTTGCATGGACCAGTAGTCCTGTATGCAGTACTGGCAATCACAGCAATAGCTGCCTCTGCCCTCCACCCCACCCCCTTGCTCTCTCTCTCTCTCTCTCTCTCTCTCTCTCTCCGTCTCCGTCTCTCTCTCTCTCTTTCTCTCTATCTCTCTCTATCTCTCTCTATCTCTCTCTGTCTCTCTCTCTCTCCTCTCTCCGTCTCTCTATCTCTCCTCTCTCCGTCTCTCTCTCTCTCTCTCTCACGCTTTCTCTCCCTGGCTTCCCCTCGCTCCCTCCCAGGTTCCTCCTCCCAGTCCGTGCTGTACCTTCCTGCTGTAAACAGCTGTCTGTGGGGTCTCCATGCGGCTCTCCGTTCTCCTACCTGCGCGACACACTGGCGTTCCGTTCAGCTGCCCTCCCTGTCCTCTGCAGCCATGCGTCTGGGGATCTCCTCCTTCCTGTCGGACATCCTGAGCACGTCCAGCAACGTCTGCTTCTGCTGGACCGAAGGCAAGGTAAATGCACCATGTTTTCTCTCTCTCTCTCTCTCTCTCTCTCTCTCTCTCTCTCTCTACAGCAAGGCAACAGCACAGCTCTCAGGATGTGGCGTGCCACTGTAGTTACACTTTGCTTCGCATTGTGCACAGAACAGCTCTGGCTACGTCCCTTTATGGTTTGAATACTTGCTGAGTAGGCCGGAGACCATGAAATGGAATTACTCATACTCATGCATGTGTGTGTGTGTATGTGTGTGTGTGTGTGTGTGTGTGTATGTGTATGTGTGTGTGTGTGTGTGTGTGTGTGTGATGGTGTGTGTGCGCAGGGTAGTGCTTGCGTTTGTGTGTGGACAAGGACTGCAATGTACATGGCAGGGATGGGCGGTGTCCTTGCTAATCTGCAACACAGTGATGGTGGGGAGGGGAAGGTCAAGGGCTGCTTATACACACACAAACACAAACACACACACACAAACACACACATAGCCAACGTGTCGATTTACGTGAATGGCGGTGGGAAAAGCATGGTCTTCACTTTGACAATTTGTGAATTTTAAATAAAATAAAATGATTATGTATTGTGTGTATCTTAATAAGAAGATTATAGATGATAGTTGTGTTTCTTGTCTCAAAATTAATTGTAAGATTACGCCTTTTATGTAAAATGGTGAGGCCCTGAATGATCTGGTAGTGTCTGGATACTTTCTACTAACTAAATGTAACAAATGTGACTCTGAATACGATCAGGTGTAGTAGTAGTAGTAGTATGTGTAGTTTTGTAGATCAAACAGTCTGAAAGTACCATTCATGCAACCTTAGCATTAAAATGAAATGCAACTGCAAATGTTAAGGTCTCCAGAATATCACAGCAGTTTTGAGTAATTTATTTAATATCAGATGTTGTTGATGTGACTATAGGATTTGTTTGTGTGTGTGTGTGTGTGTGTGTGTGTCTGTGGGCTTTAATCAAGAGGTGAATGGTTAAATTATTGAGTGCAATGGTATAATTTAATCATAAATTAAGATGTAGGAGATATGATATTGGAATCTCCGTTATATATTGTGGAAAGGTTTCTGTGTCTAATAAGGTGCAGAGAGAATCTCTTAAAGGGTCAGTATTCTTCCTTCCTGTCTGAATCTTCACTATAGCTTTGTAGTTTCTAAAATGTATTTCAGCAAGGTAGGTTTGTTCATATTATACATAAACTATTTCTCGGGAACAAAATAGAGGTGTTTGATTTGGAATTGGGATTGTGATACAATTTGGGATTCTGACCCAAAGGTTGGAATGTCTGGTACACAAAGGGAAGAGGCTGTTGAATTTGATTAACATGCTCTTGTATAAAATGCTCTTTTTTTCAAGATACTCTTGGAAAATATGAATTGAGGTATTAAAATAATAATACCAAAAAGGTTGTTTAATCAGTTGATGGAAATGTTGGAGTTTCAAGTAACCACATGACTATAGAATAAACACCATCCATCCAAGTCTCCCACAACCCATGGAATCTAGCTTGTATTTGTTTTTATTTAGCAGGCGCATTTGTCCAAAGCGCCTTGCAATGTGTGCATTCAACCATAAGGATGCAAGCCCAAAGGGTACAAGAATTATGTGATCATCATGGACATGAAATTCATCATGTAAGCAAACTGCTCCATTATGCTTAAGTGCTACATGATAGTAACAACCTGCAGTCTGACCGGATGAGTTTTTAGTCTGTGTAGGGTGTAGGTGTGATTTGTAGGGTTGCAGCTGTCCTGATGGCAGTCGGGTTGAACACAAGTTGAACTTGGGCAGGTTAAAGATCGGCTGGGCTGCTGATCTCTGGAGGAGTTGCAGTGGTCTAGATGCAGGATGACCAGAGCCTTAAGCAAAACCTGTGTGTGAGGAACATCTCCGGATGTTGTTGTCGCAGCACTGTTGGCAGTGAAGAATAGCGAGTCATCCAGTGTCCCACCCAGGTTCACCGCTGTCACAATCACAGGCCCCACAGAGCGGTCCGTATTAATGGAGAGGTCAAGGATGGGGGAGGCCTTCTCTAGAAAGAGCAGCTCAGTCTTGTCCAAATGGAGCTCCTGGTGGTGTGTCTCCATCCACTGAGAGATGGAGCTCCTGGTGGTGTGTCTCCATCCACTGAGAGATGTCAGCCAGAAATGTGGGATTCTGGTTTCACTATTGCCAGGCTTGAAAACATAGTTGAAAACATAGTTACTCCGGCTGATGGCCAGAGTACGTAACTTTGCTCATGGCCAAGTTACATAGTGGAGCTTTAACAACCAATGACAAGGGTAGAGCCTAGCATCGTACCAGCACCTAGGGTTGTGCCAATGCCCATGGAATCACCAACACTAGGCTCGGTGCAAATGATTCACACACAAGGAATGAATGGCAGAGCTCAACCATTTACAAACATTCAAATGAAGGCCACTTGGAATCATATTTGGTCATTGGCAGAGTTGTCCATGTCCACCTCCTACACCTATACTACACACCTTCAACAGACAGGTTTTGTTAAAGGTCCCAGGACATGCCACCAGATGTGGTGTGGTGGGAAAAGGCTTGTAACGGCTAATCACACCACACATGGTGCCAAGTCATGGGACCTTTAAGTAATTGCCATCGATATTTAAAGATGCTAAGGTGGGAGATAGATTTTTCACACCTTGGTGCCTGGATGTACACTGATTTACATGTATAGAAAGAATGCCTTCACAGACTGGGGAATGTAGAGACACAGGAAAAGGGGACAGGAGAAGACAGAGGAAATGACTGCATTTGTAGAATATGACCACTGGTCGGAAATCAAACCTGGCTTGCAACAATGCAAGTTGCTAAATGGATGGGCCTTCCAGCCTCCCCAAATGTATATGTAGCTTGTAGGTGAAGCTAGACTTGTCACTTGCCACATGTCACTTACATTGTGGTGAAAAGTGTGCTGTTCTCTTGTCCTAAATATGGATCAATATTGATACACACAGGAATAAGTCATTTTTATGTCTCTCTTTTCAACAGTCTATCTTTTTACCTGCTCCTCATCATTTTTCCACATAACACCCAACATAATTTTAGTATATCTTTTATACCAAGTTTGACGTTCATCCTCTCCCTCCCCTTCTCTCTATTTTTGTCCCTAGCCAACACTGATGCATTTGGTGCGTGTGCGTGTGTGTGTGTGTGTGTGTGTGTGTGTGTGTGTGAGTGTGTATGTGCCTTTGCAGCTCATGTGACTAATTAGCCTGCGCCAGATGGATAAGGTGACAGCGTGCTACAGTTCATACTACAACGTTACTATATACACAGAAATACACAACTACAGAACACAGTGGAATATCAGCCATGTGTCAAATGTAATGAAATTATGGTATTTCTCTACCGACAATGCCTCTGGGATTTCTTGGACGCAAGGTTAAAGCAAAAGCTGGCAATAATTGCGTGGGAGAAACAGGAGGGTGAATTTAAATTACAATATATAGATTATTTGTGCATGGCCTCCAACCTGAGGAAATGGTAGTTAGAACCAGAAGATTAATTGAGGTATGTATGGAGAAAGACATCTGGCTACACAAAGAGATAGACAGCAGAGTTGATGTCTTAATATTCATGATGCTGCTCTCTCTATTGCCATAGCTATTTTTTCTCTGTCTAGATAGACGCAATGCAGTAATCCCCCTGTCACACTCTTCAAATACACATTACTCACACCTTGATACCTTGCACAAACCTATTGAATGTTGTTATTATTATAGTGAGTTAGAATGCCACTTACGAGTGGCTAGGTTACAATACTAATTTGTCTTTAAGTGATATACCGAATTGCATGTATATATAATGCTCAGTTGAGATGATCACAACAGCTTGCATGAAATACATGTGTTTACAATGTATTATAAATTCATATCACACAGCTATATCCACATTTGTTATGTCAACCAGCTCTGCAAGCATATGTTGAGCCTCGCGTTGGTTCAGTCGGCCACTGGGGGTATGGCTCAGCACTTCATGACAGCTGTCATGGCAGTGGAAGGCTGCTTATAGTCCACAGCAGTCAGCTGATGGCTCAGCAATTTAGGATTCAAAGTACTTTTTATGAGTATTTGTATTTTTATAAAAAATTAATTTAAAGGCACCCAGTGCAACTTTCGAGGCAAAAATGAACATTAAATTTCTAGTTTTTTTTACACGTAGTATATTTC
>JAOPUA010000147.1:20688693-20707500 GCA_027122455.1 Trisopterus luscus | reverse complement strand
TTACTATGGGTCCAGGTGGTGCAGCCTCAGGTCCTGATGTAGTTACTATGGGTCCAGGTGGTGCAGCCTCAGGTCCTGATGTAGTTACTATGGGTCCAGGTGGTGCAGCCTCAGGTCCTAAGGTAGTTACTATGGGTCCAGGTGGTGGTCCTCTATGTCCTGTTGTAGCATCTCTCGGTCCAGGTGGATGGCCTCTAGGTCCGGGCGTAGCTCCTCTTGGTCCTGGTGTAGCTCCTCTTAGTCCAGGTGGATGGCCTCTGGGTCCTGGTGTAGCTCCTCTAGGTCCGGGCATAGCTCCCCTTGGTCCTGGTGGTGGTCCTGGTGCAGTTCCTCTTGGTCCTGATGTAGCTCCTCTTTGTGGGGTCTGGGTACTGGGCCCTCCAAACATTGAAAAGAACCCTGCCCCAGAAGATTCTTTAGGTGCGTTTGAACCTGGGATTATACTGCCAAATAATGAAGACCCCCGTGGTGGAGCTTCAATTCCAGCTGGCCCTTGTGAACTTGGTGGCTGTTGTGTGGATGGTCCACCAAACATTGAAAATATACCTTTTCCTGTAGGTTCTTGTGCTGGTGGGGCATCAACTCCAGCTGGCCCTTGGGGACTTGGTGGCTGTTGTGTGGATGGTCCACCAAACATTGAAAATATACCTTTTCCTGTAGGTTCTTGTGGTGGTGGGGCTTCAACTCCAGCTGGCCCTTGTGAACTTGGTGGCTGCTGTGTGGATGGTCCACCAAACATTGAAAATATACCTTTTCCTGTAGGTTCTTGTGGTGGTGGGGCTTCAACTCCAGATGGCCCTTGTGAACTTGGTGGCTGCTGTGTGGATGGTCCACCAAACATTGCAAATATACCCTTTCCTGTAGGTTCTTGTGGAGGAGGTTCTTGAGCAGCAATAATAGTAGTAGTGGAGTCAAGTGGAGTAGGAGTAGTTGGAGCACTCGATCCACCAAACATGGAGAAAAAGCTCTTTCCAGGAGGCTCCTGTGACTCTGAGGCTGATGGCGTTGGGGAACTGAGTTCCTGTGAGTTCTGTGTAGTTGAACCACCAAACATAGAGAGCAGTCCTCCTCCGTCTGTGGTAGAAGAACCAGGAAGAATACCACCAAGAATTGATGATCCCGTCTGCAAAGAGTTCTGCTGTGATGTTACTGTGGCACCGCCAAACATTGAAAATAAGCCCTTGCTTGGTTGTTCTTTAAGAGGTTCTGGCTCCGGCTGGTCCACTTTAGATGTTGTCTCTTCCTTAGGTGGGCATTCCTGATGAGATGATATAACAAGACTTGACTCTGGAACATCCTTATCAGCTTTGTCAATAGGTTGAACTTCAGACAGAATTGAAGATACTTCTTTACTGGGCAACTCATCTGGAGACGTCAGTGCCCCAGGCTGCTCTAAAGTTTTATCATCCAAAAGCCTTTCTTGAATTTGTTTTTCAACTTTAGATATGGCTTCTTCTGACATATTACAAGTACCAAGTTCCTCTCCAACCAAATAATTTCCCTCTGTTCGAGCAGGTGCTGTCAATTCTTGAGTTAAATGCCGTGGTTCTTTGTATAATTGACCAGTACCAGGTTCAGCACTTGAAGAGATCTCAGATTTTACTTCAATGTCCTCAGGCTGAGTATCATCCAACATGTGTGATTTATGTTCATCTTCCTGGGCAGACTCCACTAAAATAGGCATTTTCAGATTATCTGATGCCTTGATGGCTATAGTACTCTCAACATCTTGTATTGGTGCTGAGTCTTTATTGTCAGGGAGCACTACTTCGGGAGGTGTAGTTGTGTTACAAACTGTATCTGGAGATTGCTCTGGACTCCTTGAACCTGGCAGTTCATTTTCCAGGAATTCATCCTCTGGTGAACTAGCAGCAGAGACAAAAATATGTGGTAATCTAATGTATGGTCTTGGCCCACTGGGATCAATGCCTGGTCCAATTGGTAGCGTTTCTGAGTTTCCAATGCCAATGTGCATTGGCCTTTGTGAATCTTTTTCCAGTGGTATATTTGCTCCAAATGACATCTCTCTAACATAAGTAGAGTGCATCTTTGATGAAATTGCTTGTTCTGTGTCTTCCAAGGTTTGAAGCTGTTTTTCCGTAGTGAGACTAGGCAACTCCCCACACATTGTCTTGCTGGTTGGGCTGTCATTAGATGTTGAGTAGGGAGCTGTTTGATCGGGGCATTCAGTGGCAGGGATTTTGTGATCAGCGGTTGTCGATACATTTTGCGATTGTTGTGGTCTGACAACAGCAGGTTTAGTCGCGAAACTGGCATTTGCAGCTAAACCACTAAACTTTGATACCAAACTCTGGACAGAACCGGGCGCAGCTGAGGATTGACTGGAGTGCATTTCTGTGCTTGGTTTGTCAAGATTCTGGGGCAACGTTGCTAAAGGTTGGGTTGTGATGCCACTTCTTTCTGAGACCACAGGTTGAATTGTACCATCAGCATGTAGGACCATGACAGGACATTGGCTTGTTCCATATTGTATTGGCACTTGAACAGGCTCCCTGTTAGACAAAGCGACTGGTGGCGCACTCTTCTGCTGCACGTTCCAAGATTGAGGGGGATGTGGAACTTCAGATCTACCCTGCACTGGCTGAGTGCTGGAATAAGGCAGCGTCTGTGGTTGAGCTGTAGATGTAGATATTGAACGCTGACGACATGTCATTGCTCCAACCTCAAATGCACTTTCATCAATGCTTCCCATACTTTCCACAGTTGGCTGCTTGATGAGAATTGGTCTTGAGGGGCTGGCATGTGGGCAAGGTGTACTTTGTTGCAAGAGTGTTGGTTTAGCATCATATTTATAGGGGAGTAAATCTACCCCTGCACTTGCATGCTGCTGTTGAGACTGTTGAACCGCTTGCTGTGCTGGGTAAGGCTGATATTGAATCTTTTGGGATTCAATGACACGTGAAGTATTGAGCTCCTGGTAATCAATTTCTTGTGTGACTATAGATATCCTGCCATGTGTATCCTGAGTCATGGGAGACTCTCTTGCCATGTTAATGGGAATGGAAGTAGGGGCAGCAGACCGGGTCGGTGAAACATTGACGTTGGGCAGTGGTAGAGCATTTCTCCTGGACGGTAAAGCAGATTGTTCACCTAAATGTTTTGCAATTCTATCCTGCTCAGCTAATTGTGGTTTCTGATATGAAGAAAGCCAAATATTTTCTCTCACTACATAATGGGTAGCTGGAGGAGTGGATGTGTGCTCAAGGTGATGCAGGTGAAGAGTGGAAAAGTCCTCTGCTGCTTCATCAGTCTGGATAACACATCTACTGTCTGGAACGGTCACAGTTAGATCAACAAGATCTGGACAGGTTTTCTTCATTGAGTAAAAGACCCTTTGTCTTCTATCATCAATTTCCTGTTTTGCCATTGTTGTGAAATCCACAGGTATTCCAGATGCATGTTCAGTGTATGATTGATCAATAACTTTGGTTGCTTTGGGGATTTCATGTGCAGAGAAATCCATGGGTGTGTTATGAGACTGAGGGCCATCATGTGTATGTAATCTGTTGAGCTGTTGATGCAATTTCTTATTTGTCTTAACTGCACATGATATGGGATCTTCTGTTCCAATGTCCTGTGTTGGCTGCAGCAACAAAGTTCTTGGTAGCATCTGGGGCTTTGACTGAGTGGGCTCTACTACTAGTGATAGGCCTACAGAGCTGTTCCATGGTAGGCTTTGCCTGTCCCGTATCAGTGGTACAACACTGTTCAGATCCATGGGTTGTTCTGCTGATTTCTGCTCTTGTATTGGAGACATATCCAAAAGCCCTTTAATGGAATTGGCTGGTGCTGACACTGTTTGGTAGGTTTGGTTGTATAGAGGAGAATATACATCAATAGATACTCCTCTGAAAGATGTGTGTTGTTGTTGATATTGGGTACTAGCCTCTGTCTGTTGGCTTATATGCTGCTCTTCGGATGATGTCTGTTCAACAATCAAAGGAACACCAACAGAGTCTGTTCTAGCACGGGCTGAGGCAGATGGTCTTATCATTACTAGTGACATTGGATCTGAGGCGTTTGGCACCATATCTTGCTTTATTACCTTTGCAGACATATCCAGGGTACCTTTCACAGAGTTTGCTGGAGCTGATATCTCTATTGACGACTGGGTCATAGACGACTGGGCAATAGGCTGTGACCTTATCCTGCTTCTATTAACATAAGTTTCCCCTGCAAAGGCATAGCTATAGAGCGGCTGATGAAGAACATGACTCTTGGCTTTTGATCCATCTGTAGCTTGCTGAGGCTGTTCTGTTGTCAGAGCTTCAGGATGTTTCTCTGTCAACTTTTCATGTGGAATTGATTCGACAACTAGTGAAACACCAACTGAATCTTTTCTGGCAACTGCTCGAACTGTTGGCTTAATCACAAATGACACTGCTTCTATTTCACTTGACTTTGCAACATGTTCTTGGGATGTTTTCGATGTCTTGGTGGACATATCTAATGCTCCTGGGACACATGCATTCTGATAGGCTGAAAATAAGGGGGACATCTCATGGGCTGGCTGCCCAACCCAGGCAACTGATGAGCTTTGCTCCAATTTTTGCTGGACATGTGATTGGCCTAGATTATCATCAACACTAGGTTTTGAACTTGCAAGAGACCTCGTCTGGCCAATTGTTTGACATTTACAAGCAAATAAGTCCTCTGGAGGGATATCCACAACCAATGGAAGACCAACAGAATCACGTCTGGCCAGTTCACGAGCACTCAGCTTACCCCTCATAAGTGGGATAGCTTCGACAACGTTCATATTGGTGGTTTCTTTTGGATGAACTTCAGAGAAGGCGGCAGCATTTCTAGAGGACATGTCTAGTGTGGCTTTGACTGCATTAGCTGGTGCTGTGGCCTGCAGACATTCATTGAAATTTGTCAAAGACTCTGTAGAATGCCGTAAAAGTGTTGGTTCATTTGTAAGCTGCTGTCGCCAATTATCCTTCATCATTTGCTGTCTTCGTACAGAGCCTCCGACTTCTGCAACTATAGCAGTCGAAATCGGAGGATACCTGTCAGTTGCAGTCAGTGCATATTCTTGTGTCTGTCCCAGTTTATCAGGGAGTACAGCACTAAGATCAACTGATCCAGGGCAGTTAGGCCTTTGCTTTTTATCTTCATGGTTTAATGGTTTATTTTCTAACGACAATGCATTGCTATTCAGATCATGGGACTGAGCCATTGTTTGTTGAGGCTGGTTTGGTGGAGCTCTCATAGACATGTCCAATGTGTATTTAACTAGATTTGCTGGTGTTGTGACCTCCTGTTGTTTTTGTAAAGATCCACTGGTCATAGAGTGAATTGGCTGCATTTGTAATGCAGGGGAGGATTTGAAATTTTGCCGGTCAATTTCTACCTGTGGTCTGACAGAGGTTACTAAAGGCAAATTAGATGGGGGTTGTTGCCAGGTAACTCCATTGTGATTGCCCCCAGCATTGACAGAATCAACTAGTGAAACAGGAACTTTCCCTATAATTGGACTTTCTGACCTGTCAGAATGAGTGGGGGGAGGTCTGGTGGGCGTGTCCATTGTGCTGCTGACCAGTGTTCTATGCCCTTTTTGGCTACTCTCATTGGAAAGAGATGCCCTGTGGGGCAAGGTGGGGGTTTGGCATTGTCCTCTCAGTGATGTATCTTCATCTTTATGGTTTAATGGTTTATTTTTTAACAACAATGCATTGCTATTCAGATCATCGGATAGAGCCGTTGTTTGTCGCGGCTGACATGGTGGAACTTTCATAGACATGTCTAATGTGGATTTAACTTGATTTGCTGGTGTTGTGACCTCCCTACTAGTCATAGATGGGGCCTGGGCAGAAACTACCATCCTGCTTTCCCTAGGATATCTATCACTAACTGTCTGTCTAGCTGGTTTTGTTTCAATCACAGAGTGAATTGGCTGTGCTTTTAATGCAGGGGAGGATTTGACATTTTGCCTGTCAATTTCTACCTGTGGTCTGACAGAGGTTACTAAAGGCAAATTAGATTGGGATTGTTTCTGGATAGCTCTATCTCGATTGGCCCCAGCATTGACAGAATCAACTAGTGAACCAGGAACTTTCACTATAACTGGACGTTCTGACCGGTCAGAATGCGTTGGGGAAGGTCTGGGGGGTGTGTCCACTGCGCTACTGGCCAATGTTCTGTTTCCTAATTGATTAATCCCATTGGAAAGAGAAGCCCTGTGGGGCAAGGTGGGTGTTTGGCATCGCACTCTTGATGAAGTATTGTCAATGGTTCGAGGAGAGACATCTTTCAATATTTGACAGTTGGACTGTCCTTGGGATGATATACCAGGATATTCCATATCATCCCATTCAGCTTCATCTTCCTCAACCTTCTTTGTCAGATTTATACCTTGGAGTCGGTCATTGTCAGTCCCACCATTTTGGGCCTTAGTTTCCTTCTGCTTCCTTTCCTTGATTCTTTTACATTTGTACTTTGTAAAGTCTACCACTTGGTCCTTTGTTGTGTCTGTAGGTTGTGGGATAGCAGGAGATACTTCTTTGGCTTTTATTCTTTTCTCTTTATTGGTGCTTGCAGAACAATCAAGAGCTCTATTTCCCAGCAGTGAGTCGGGTGGAGCACTGCTGTGCTCAACTCTATTGCGGGAGCATCCATTATAAGGCGTCAAAGGGGTGGCGTTAAGAATATGCAATTGCGGCTTTCGTTTCTGAGGTGGACTCTGTGGCTGGTCAGAAGGGGAGGGAGACTGTTGGTTTGCTGTTGATGTAGAGAGTACAGAGGCCATGGGTGCTTGTGGCATCTGTGGATAACTCTGGGATGGTTGTCTTGTGAGCTGAACCCTCTGTGGTGTAACACGTTGTGAACCAGCAGATGCACTGGGTAGAACCTTACTAGAAGGTGTCTTCAATTGAGTTTTACAATCAGTTTGTGTACCTGGAAGTTTACTTCCAGATGGTGCAGTCACAGGAATTTTGGAGTCTATTTTGGGCTCCTGGACATTTTTGGTAGCCTTGATGCACTCTGAAACGTTGAAGGGTACAGATGGTGATTTGGGTGTATTTGAGGTAACTGCTGAAACCATGAAACTTGACTTATTTTTGGGCATGTTTTCAGGGTTCTCATCTACATTTCGTATTCTTATCTCAGGTATTGGAGACTTGGAAACTTGCTGTTTGTAAGAACATGGGGAGGCCCTAGGAGTTGTGGATGAAGGACTGATGATATCTTTAGTTATATTACTTTTCCAATATGGACCTATTTGACTCTCTTTTAGTGTTTTCAACGTCAGATCAGCCGCATCCAATCTCTCCTCACAATAACTATTTTGTACTTCACTATACCCATTATGTACTTCACTATACCGATTTTGTACTTCATTATAACCATTTTGTACTTCTTCCATTTTAATCTTTTTCAAAGTGTAACACGTAAAATCTACAGGCTGTTGCAATTGGGAAGATATCGATTCTTGAAACATTTGTGAGAAACTTTCTAAATTCATGTTCATTATTTTATCGCCTTTTCTTAAGGCTGAGGTTAGATCCACAGGAGCACCAAGGAGCTGGGTATTCTGCTGTGGGTCAGGAATCCAGAAACCATCATTCTCGTTACTGAGTGGTATTTTGAAACCACAAAGGGTTACTTTATTTTCTTTATGTTTCAAAGCATTAGCAATGTTTTCTGTGATATTTCCAAGAACATGCATATCTTCTGCAGTGGCGCAAGTATAGAGGTGTTTTCCAGCTTTGTCGGTCAATAATGAATAAATATATTCTTCATCTGTGTAAATGTAATACCCACAATCCCCTTCATCAGCTGGCCACCACATGCCTTGGTCCAATAGAGAGATCCACTGTTGATACCATTCCTGGTCCTCAAAAAGATCTTCATCTCCTGCCATTTCTTTGGTCCGACTAAGATCCACAGCACCATGCGTCAAATCCACTGGGCCCCTTTTGGCTGCAAGACATTTTAGAAACTCTGTAGCTGAATGGAGATTTAGTTCCTTTTTATCTGTTTCAACATAATTATTGTCCCTTTTATCAACAACACTGCTGACATCAGGGATGACACAGTCATTAAGAGATTGGCACCTACTTAGCTTTGTTCTAGGCTTCGTTGTAGAGAGGTTTACAGCACTAACTATCCACGGTTTTCTGTTTTTATCAAGATCATTTAAGTGGTCACAGCTGCTCCACGACTTTCGGTCACTGACACTCATGTCAAATAAAACAAGGTCTTCATCGGGTTCCAGAAAGCCATTTCTGGTGTCAAACATTTGGGAAGCTGAATATCTCCAGGGGTGTGAGTGTATCTTGAATTGACTGGTGTCAATTTGTTTTGGATCGAGCCATCCAGGATTCTGCCAAACAGGCTCAACAACCGTTGGGGGCAAGTATCCTTGGCTATCCTGGTAGCACTGATTAGCCCGAGCCTCAACAGCCTCAGCAAGGGCATAGTCATTCAGCTGCTGCCAAAGAAGGGCCTCTATGAGACACTGATGCTCATATAGTTCTGGTGGAATAACACCATGCTCTGCAAAGTTGTATAAAAGATCCTGGTAGCCGTATTCCTCTGCAGTGCCATACAATAGCCGTTGAATTTCTTCAAGGTAGCGCAGAGTTGGGGGGATGGTAGGATCTTGCAAAATGTTTGAGGATTGATGGGCTTTATCAGGTATAGATGTTGTTTCACTGGTGGCTGTAGTAGCATTCGTAAGGACATCTTCTCTACCTTTTGATAGTAAACGACTGAGCAGACCCTTTTCTGTATCAGCAGTAGCCAGATTATTGCCATCACTGTTGTTTCCTGATTTAAAAATGTTGGGTAACAAACCAGGAGTTGTGCTATTTGATGTACTACTTGTACTGGTTTTCAGCTCCTCTTTGCAAGGCTGGACAATTGGTGTATTTGATGTTGAGGTCTCATCTGAAGCATTAAACCGACCTGAGAGAAACCCTTTCTGTGGTAAATTCTTTGAATCTTTGTTCGCTGTCACGTCCTGGGAGGACTGCGACTCCACTGGTCTGGTTCTCTGGATCTGTGGGCGCCCTTGGCCTGCATGAGCCTGTGGCTGTGGAATTGCCAACTGGGGCTTCTGCCCAATAGTTGGTGTTGGATCTTCTTCGGTTGCTGAAATTTTACTTAACAGTCCAGAAAGAATTCCACCTGATTCAGCTTTAGGGGGAGCCTGTCCTTGTTTGACTGGTTTCTGTCCAGTCTGGGTCAGTTGTGATTCGTTTTCATTCGATGCAAGCTTAAGAAAACCTGAAAGCAAGCCGCCACTTTGATTGGTTTGCTGATTAGCTGTTGCCTGTTGTGGAGAAGTCTGACTAAATAGTCCAGACAGGAATCCGCCTTGATTGCTCGGAAGGGGTTCTTGTTGAACTTCAGATTGAGTTTGTATGCTTGGTGTATTGGTCTTATTACCTTGAAGGCCAGTCTTAGAAGTGGATTGTTGGGGTGTATTGTCAGAAGGTGTTAACTTACTGAAAATCCCTGACAGCAGTCCACCCTGCTGTGGCTCAGAGATAGTCGCAGCTGGTTGTGGAGGTATCTGATTTTGTCTTTGTAAAGGTTGTCTGTTACCTTGGTGAGTTTGCTGCTGGTTTGGTTTATTGTCAGGGTACTGCTGCTGTGCTGGGAGCGTAGGCCCCATTGAAAATAACCCTGAGAGGAAACCCCCTTGTTGATTCAATGGTTGTTGAGGTGCACTCTGACTTGGCCTTATGGTATGTTCCTGTGCTGGTTGACTTTCAGGTGGTTGAGGGGAATCTGCAATTTTGTTAAACAGTCCAGAAAGTAGGCCTCCAGGACCTGCGGGCGGTTGCTGTGCTGGGATTGGCTTTTGTCTGAGTAGATTCTGCCGGTTTCCTGATTGTTGGTTAGCTTGGTTGCTTGGGGGACCACTGTCTTGTTGCAGTCGTGGAGGGGCTTGGTTTACAGAAGAATCTGGTACAATACTTCCAAATAAACCAGATAAAAAACCGCCTTCCTGAGGCTGCTTTTCCCCAGAGGGCAAACCCCCTTGTTGATTCAAAGGTTGTTGAGGTGCACTCTGGCCCAGCCTTATATGTTCCTGTGCTGGTTGACTTTCAGGTGGTTGAGGGGAATCTGCCAATCTGTTAAACAGTCCAGAAAGTAGGCCTCCAGGACCTGCGGGTGGTTGCTGTGCTGGGATTGGTTTTTGTCTGAGTAGATTTTGCCGGTTTCCTGATTGTTGGTTAGCTTGGTTGCTTGGGGGACCACTATCTTGTTGCAGTCGGGGAGGGGCTTGGTTTACAGAAGTGTCTGGTCCACTACTCCCAAACAACCCAGATAAAAACCCTCCTTCCTGAGGCTGCTTTGGTCCTTGGCTTGACCTTTGACTGCCAGGGCCTGATAGTGGCTGGGATGAGGCAAGAGAAGGTTCCACTATCTTATTAAAGAGTCCAGACAAGACACTGGTTGGTTGATTGGTTTGTACACCTGGAGCACTTTGCTGGGGTAATACCTCTGGGCCTTTGAATAAACCTCCAAAGAAGCCCCCAGAGGGAGGTGTTGCTTCCACATTTGGAAATGTTTTCTTTGTTGCTTGATCAGACTGTAGTTCAGGGGTTGCTGGCTTCTGTGAGCCTTCATCCAAACAACCTATTGCCTGCAATTCACTGGAAGTGTCTCCTTGCTGTGATGGAGGTGCATCACCTTGAGTTGAAATCTGCCCAGGACCTTCCTTGTGAGCATGCTGATCAGTTAGATTAGACCCTGGCTCGGCAGGCCCAGCAACGGTGTCTGTGGCCATTTTTAAGAAGCCAGACAGAAATCCACCTTCTGAGCCCTGCTGTGCCTGGGGGGAAGTTTGTGGATGGGATGAAAATAACCCAGAGAAAAGCCCAATCTGCTGAGGCTGACTGACCGCACCCTGGGCATTTCCTCCTTCATTCACACCTTCTGTGGATCCTAGTTTTAACAGTCCAGAGAGCAAACCTTGTTGTTCTGGTTGAGATTTAAGCTGTTCTGGGTTATGATCTTTAGACAAGGTGTCTATATTGGCATCAGCAGGACACTGGCTTGCTCCATCAGGTATTATTTGTCCTTTTGGCATTGATTTAGTTTCATTCAAACCTTCAGGGATATTGGGCTCAGCATTTGGCTCAGTTTGACCGCTGGGCTCGGTCAATGTGACAGTGGGTGGGAGCTGTGATTGTATGGGCTGCTGGGCTGAGTCTGATGGGGCCACCTTGAAGAGGTTAGAGAACCATCCTGTGTCTGCATTCCCTTTGGGGACACCTTCAAGGAGTACAGCACGACTCGGAGGCGCAGTTCTAGCTGGGCTAGGTGAGGCGCTTTTGGTATTATCGTCACCAGAGGCAAACTTAAGAATGCCAGAGAACATGCCTCCTTCAACCTTTGGTGCCTGAGCTGCGACTTTTTCAGATGAGAACATTTTGAGTTTGTTGCCTAAAAATGACTCGTCTGCAGATTTTGATTCAACCTGCTGAGAGGATTCACCGGATGTTGATATGAGGGCTGACAGTGATTTTTTGAAAGGGCTGAAGAATCCTGTGTCCTCTGTGCTACTTTCTGGCTTTGGGTCAGAAACTGCTGAACTCTTTCTTTGTTGAATATCAGGTAGCTCACCAGATGACTCCATCTCAGGAAGGAGCTCCACCGAACCACTCCCTGAACCTGGTATAAGATCCACCGAACCAGTCCCTGAACCTGGTAGAAGATCCACCGAACCAGTCCCTGAACCTGGGAGAAGATCCACTGAACCATTCCCTGAACCTGGGAGAAGATCCACCGAACCACTCCCTGATCCTGGCAGGAATTCCACAGACCCACTCCCTGAAAATGGCAGGAGTTCCACTGACCCACTCCCTTCCCCAGATAGCTGTTGATCTGCATGTGAGGCTGACCTCCTAAGACTCCTGCCTCTATCTAAAGACTCTTGCCTGGATTCACAACTTGCAGCAGAAGAACTTCTTTGCTCTCCAGGCTGGGGGGACGATTCCCGGGAAGTAGGAGCACTAGAGAAAAGCCTCATGGGACTGAGTCTTCCTAACACAGAGTCAACCACTGAGGTTGGTTGGTTTGGGGTGGACTCACTGCCTTGTGAGCTTTGGGCAGCTTCCGATGGACGACTAGAATCAGAGGAATGAAAAGGCAACAAGGACTGAAGAGTGAACTTCTTTTCAGGTATAGGCTCTTGTGGGGCAGGGGGTACTATGGCAACAGGAGGGCTAAAGCCGCCAGATTTGGGAATAAAAGAAAGAAGCTTTGAGAGGCTGTTCTCGGTTGTCGACGGAACTTGAGCAATATTTGTTTCTGTAACAGCGCCCTCTGTAGACTCACTGCTAGTTTTAGAAATGAAGGAGAGTAGTTTTGAAATGCCAGAATCTGGTTGGTGTGGTACAGGGGGAGTAGATGGAGATGTGCTCGATACTTCTGGAAGCTCAGCAGTAGACTTTGAACATGTCATTGTGCTGAATAAGGAGCTCATGGCATTCTTTACCCCTGCTATGCCTTGTTCAACACTACTCTCTTCCTTCACTTTGACCTCTTCTGCTTCATGTGTTTCCTGATCATTGCTTTTAGCTTCTTCCTCTTCTTCCGGTACTTCCTCTGGTTTAGCATTTAGTGTATCAGCTTTGACCTCCATTGGTAATTCTGGGAGTTTTCTTCTTATGGGTTTAGGCAGAGGCTCATAGTTGTTGATTTCCTCCTCTTTAACTGCCAGGTATTCAGACACTGAATGAACCAAGTTCTCTAGCTCTCCCATCGCATCTATGTATTCATCCATAGGTTCCTCAATCACTTCATCCTCTCCCTCCTCACGTTCTTCTCCAGGGCCTGTTCGCCCCTCACCCCAATATTCCTGCCCAACATATCCTTCTGGATAGTAGTAATTTTCGTACTCAAATGTGACATCACCGTCCATAAACGTCAGATCGTCCAGCTCCTCCTCAGATCCAAACGAGTACCCCATCTCATCTGAACTGATGGAGCCATACTCGCTCCTGGCCCAGTGGACCTCCTCCCTGGCAATCTCCTCCCTGGCAACCTCCTCCCTCTGAAAGGCAGCGTAGCTCTCAAGAGTTCCCTCCAGTGCAGTTTTGGCCCATAGCCTGGTCTTGTACAGCAGGCCGTCTCCGGCAGCTTGTTGTCGTTGCTGTTTGACCGAGGGAATTATGTCAATTTCCGGAGGGGATGATTCATCCTCAAAACTGCCGGCCTCCCTGTTCACCAACCGTACTTCTCCACTGCCAAACGCAGCTGTCCTTCCACCAGGTAGACTTGTGTCATAAAAGCAGTCTTCTGGATCTTCTGGTGACATGTCACACTCTACAGTCTGATAAAACCTGCTCCCTTTGGACTCACTGCGACTGTTGTTGATGTGGTAGATAATGCTTTTGTCATCATCCTCCCACTTCTTCTGCTCATCATCTAAGTAATCATCCAAGACCCCTGAATCAGGTACCTTGTACCTCTTCTCCCAGTCCTCTACTCCCATACCAGAGTCCACAGGGGTCATTCTGAAACCCTGAGTGCTCGGCCGCCTGGGCACAGACAGGAAACAACATAATGCAGGGCCATGCAGAAAGGATGCAAAGAAAGAGAAAAGGCATTTTAGAAAAATAAAGAATATAGTCAAATCCAAGAAAAAAGCATGATGGAAAAAACTGAAAGTTTAAAAGTGATATGAAAAAACAATGTTATATAATGTTATATAACACCTTTAAAACGGCTTTGAGATGTTAATTCAGTTGTGTATGTGTGCACCTGAAGAAAGGCACATCTTCAAATACTAATGAAAATAAAAAAATTAAGATTATGTTAGTGTTAACGACAGTTCAATCAATATAGATTAATATAAATGTAAATGTGTTTGTGTACAAATATATAGTCACATACATGTTTACCTATGTATGCATTGATATACACAGGAATGTATGCATGTACAAAAGTATGTATGTCCCACATTTACCTGCTTGCCCTAGCTTCCCTTTCATCCAGCTCAAAGCTCAGCAGGGATTCTCTGGACAGGGAGTGCTGGGGAGGCCTGCCAACGGGATACTGGTGTGCGGAGGAGTTGTTCTGGGGCGTGTTGTGGTAGCGTGGGGGTCTCGTAGCCATCTCATTGCGGTAGTTACCACCTCGGTTATCCACAATACTGTCCTGGTCATCCAGAGCTGGGAGACAACCGCAAATCAACTTCTTTAACCGATAGGATAGCATTTACAGTGACAGAAATAGTGCACAATAGTTTCATTCACCTCATTTTATCAAATGAGGAGACAAATAAAAATAAAAACAAATCTAATAGTTCCCAAATTTGAAAATAAGGTTAGTGCCAGGAAGAGTAGATAAGAAGAGTAGATAATGACATAATAATAATGCGATTAATTTTAAGAATTATAATAATAATAATGATAACAATAATTATAATAATTATAAAATATAATAATATGTACATACTCCTTTCGTTTCGGCTGAAGTAACTCCAACTACCTGGGGGGGTGGCAAATGTGGCAAAACAAGGAAAAAAAAAATGGTTTCATTTGGCAACTATAAAATGTATTCAGTTCTCACAGACAGCAGGGCCAGGTACAGGAATGCCCCCTTCAGAGACATGCCCAAGCCCTGGGACGTTGATCTCTAATGGCATGGACAACCTTCCAGTTATGAAGATCAGTAACTTATGCACTAGCACACTACCTTATTAACATGCTAACTATTCCATTAACTTTCTAAAGCTAACATGCTAGCCTGCTAATGCACTAGCATGCTATAGACCTCACAAAGGTTGCAATCCACATCAAGTATAAAGGTTCTCTATCTTTATGGTATGTTTAATACTGGGGAAATGGTTTTGCTTGATGTTATGTTCCAAACTGTTGTATATATATCAGTGGCGGCTGCTGGTCTTTCAAAGAGGGGATGCTAATTTTTGGCCTACATCATATAAATTGTCAATTTATGTATATATATATATTATCCTGTTCCTTTTCAAGGAAATGCTCTGTCATACCAACTAGCTAACATTGTCCTCTCAATGGCCAGCAGAGCTAGGCTGCTTAAACGGCCTTGGCCCATTGCGTTATGGGTGTAGGACTTGAGCCGCTTTAAACCGGAGAAGCTCCTTTATACACCTCCAGCTGTAGCGTCAATAATGCCACTATTGAGAACAGTTTGAAACGCTGAGGCATTGCACTGTCCAACTCCATGTCTTTAAGGAACACCAAGAAATCACACAGCTTTCCCCTGTCTCCCTGCTAGTCCTGATCTGAAACTTGAAGTTCAGACCTCAGGCTCCCTGAATCAAAGTGATGGCAAACTACCAAAACGATTTGAAACTTGAACAAGGAAATGTGGGAATTATGTTAAACTGAAGCAAGGATTTGTGTGTATGTATGTAAGTGTATGTAGTATGAAATGTACAATGAAAATGGTCTAGCAATTTATCCAAGAAAATTAAGAAATAGGTTGCAGTTTGTCTTTCAACTCGCTTGCAAAATCCACAATGGGACTGAGGACTGAAGAGAGCTCCGGCGACATTTTATAGTTCAAAATCGCTGTCAATCAAACGGCAAGTGTCTTACGCAGACACTCCAATCCTGACACATAAGCCCAGCGTCCAGGCCAGCCCACTTCTCGATTCACCCCCAGAGACGCTGAGCGTCCGTGGGACGGACATAATCGCAGCATTATCCAATGACAGAAAAAAAGCTGTTCTACGCAAACCAATTGAAGTGGATGGATGCTGAGCTTCAACAGGCAAATGCACTGTGACGCTACAGGAATCTATGAGAAGGAAATCGAGTCAGCTGACCTGCGATAAGCAGCTGATTCTAAACAAACTCGTCTTCGAGATGGACGTGTTCAAACACATTTTTAGTCAATGAAATGTTAACACAACAGTATATATTTGAAATTTGCAGTATTAGAGAAATCGCCACTGATATATACAGTATATACATATATATATTTAGATTTTGTCTTCAAACTTACAACACTGAGAGGGGACGGACGGCATAATTCTCTGGATCTCCTCCTTTGGAGATAATTCCATGGAAGAGACAAAGGTCAGGAAAGAAAAGGGGAAGAATAGAATGACATAGCAAGAAAGAAAAAGAGAAAATAACTGAAGAAAGAAAACATATCACATTGTGTCATAGGGTTGCAATGACAACAAGGTGGCTGTGTGCAAAGAAACAGCTGCTAGCATAGAAAGAAAAAACGGTTAAACAGATTTATAAATATTATTAATCAGGGAATTATTATAAGTAGCATAGGGTGACCAGACTTTACCAGTACAGATCCAGATTTTACCGGTACAGTCCCGATTTTGAGTTGTGAGTCCCGGGTCCCAGCAAAAGCCTGTAGGGACGCTAAAATGTCCCGGTTTCCACCATCCACTGTGAAATGTTCCCTTTTGTCCGCGATTACATAGCCAACGTGGTCTTATTATTGCCCGATCATTAACTAAAAAACCCATAGACACATAAGAGCATCCAGCAAATGATTTCAACAATGTGTGAGGGCATTACCAACAGGAATGATCGCTCAGTGGAATCGTCCACCCAGTGGACAAGCGCTGGGCAGAGATGTTCGTGCATTTCAGAAGCAGGGAGATTCCGTACAAAAATATATGTCTAATTTGTCAGTTTGTTGTGTGCCTTTGAGATGATCTTCCATTATGAACAATAGTTGGACTGACCACATGACCATACCACCTTAAAGGCTTGTTACGTGGGCAAGTTTGATGACACCTGTCCGCAATTCCACAGTAGGCAAACAAATCGATGTTGGAGCAAATTCACTCACAGATTTTTTCCCCCATTTGCCTCAATATCAGAATAACACCCATAGGACAAATAGCAATGGTTGGTGGAATTCATAAATTCATTTAGAATTGGTCTAGCATTAGGGGCTAGTCAGCGTTAGCAGTTAGGGGTTAGGATTAGGGCTTAGGTGAATGGGATAGGATAGCCTTAGTGGGAACTCACCTCTCCATGGATGTGCATGGTGTTAATCCGGTCCAGTTTGCGAGTCCAGTATTGGGCTTCGTCTTCCGGTATATCTGGGGAGAGATGTAGACCAAATAATGCAGCAATGAAGGAGTACATGTATATGTGTATATATGTGTATATATGTGTGCATGTGCGCGTGTGCGCGTGTGGGCGTGTGCGTGTGTGTGTGCGCGCGTGTGTGCGTGTACCAAAGGGCAGCTCAAAGCGGGTGTCCAGCAGGACTTGGTGGGGGGTGGGGGTGTTGGTTCCACAGATCTCCTCCTCCCTCATCAGGAGCTCAGAGTCCAGTTGCAGCCAGTGTCCTGAACCCTCCTGGCCCACCCAGAAGAACACAAAATGACCCTCATTATGTAAATAATATTGAAATGAAATGTAAGGGAAAATCATGAATGGTAAACATTTACATGGTGGAAGTACTCCAGACATCGTCACTCATGATGGTGTAGGTTTTGAGTTAGCTCCGATACCTCCCCAACTCATGATTTGTCATAGTCTTTATTGGTGCAATAATACGTTTGATAAATATGAATGGGTTAGAATTAGGGTCCGATAGGGATAGGGAAGTTAGGTTAGATAAATTCAGGTGTGTTACCTGGTCAGGTGAGTTAGTTACCTGGTCAGGTTAGTTGTACTACCTGGTCAGGTGAGTTAGTTACCTGGTCAGGTGAGTTAGTTACCAGGTCAGGTGAGTCGTATTACCTGGTCAGGTGAGTTAGTTACCTGGTAAGGTGTGTTACCTGGTCAGGTGAGTTAGTTACCTGGTCAGGTGTGTTGCCTGTCAGGTACGTTCGTTACTTGGTCATGTGTGTTACCTGGTCAGGGGAACTAGCGTGCCTAAAACGTAATAAAATTCCCGCCTTTCTGCATGCATGGCTGTGTTGTGAATAACAGACACTTTGCCGGTGTTCTGCCAATTTATGCTCCCTTGTCAGATTTTGCTAGCCCTCTGCGCATGCGCACGCCGACAATATTGATCTGCAGTGTAGTAGTGGTCTAAAATACACATCGGCCCAATTCGGAAAGTCAAATCTCCTAACCTTTATGCCACCTCTCCTTAACCTTTGTGGAAAACGTCATCAGGTCAAGGAGAGATGAAAAGGTGCTTCCTTTCAAACGTAGGAAAAGACTAGCCTCGTGAGACCATCCTGATCTCGCAACAACGCATCAATCCATCTGGTGGAGTCAGGTTAAGAAAAGACAGCACTGTTTAAAATTAATTAGACTCCACTTTCCTAACCGACTCCATTGCACAACGGCGAGTATTGCTGACCTCTAGAGTCTCTAGCGTGGAACTACAATTTTCCGAAGATAGACTACACCATCACTCTTTTGATCCATGCGTTCTTGTCCTATTGATTTCAATCAGGTTGTCGCCAACAGTGAGAATCACTTTGGTTTGACTTGGCCAACGGGAATATTTGAGGCCAGTTGAATCCCAATTCGCATTAAAAAAGAGACCAAACTTATGTTGATGTAGAAATTAACTGCCTCCATTAGTCTTTCTTAAATGTGAAGTTGGCATTTTAGTTTCTTATGGTGTAAATTATGGGCTACGAAAATAACTATTATGATGTTGGTCTTTTATGAGTTCTTAAGATTATTCTCTTCTACTCCATATTCTCCATATTTATATGTTTGGTTAACTCCTCTCTCCTCTCTTCTCTTCTGGTCTTCTGCTTTACCGCGTCTCTCATGCGTCTTTGCGTAGAGTCTGTAAACTTTGTCTGTGGCCTGTTGCTTTAAATATTGCCGCTGTAAAGGATTATGGGTTACAAACATCTCCTTTCCTTTCATAAAGGTGGTCAGG
>JAOPUA010000147.1:20669788-20679992 GCA_027122455.1 Trisopterus luscus | reverse complement strand
TATTGCCAGACCAAGCTCAATCGTAGATTGCACGTTGGTCTGGGGAAGCTGCTGTCATTTTCTTCAGCACAAGAGGCCTGATCAACGGGCGGAGTTAAGTTGACTTTGTATGTATGTTAAATTGTATGCAATTGGCTGCTTGCCGTCGCTTCCCTGTCGTCATTGTGTTAAACGAGCCAATAGTACACCAGGGGGAAAAGCCAGCTTGGTGATAGGCTCCCGCAAAAACGGATCGAAACTAGAAAGAAATGCATTGCTCAGACCCTTCTGCAGGGCGAACTCAAATCGTAGGCAGAATGGGCGGGGCTACCCAGTCTAAGTCTGCTCTAAAGAAGGTATACTGCTGCACCAGTCTGGTCTGAAGAAGGTCTACTTTACACAAGTCTGCTCCAGAGAAGGTCTACTTTTTACACTAGTCTGCTCTAGAGAAGGTCTACTTTTTTACGAGTCTGCTCTAGAGAAGATACACTGCTCACTATTTTGGTCTAGACACGGTCTACTGTTTACTTGTCTGGTCACTGGAGAACTTGCTTTAAACAGTTACCATTCTGTTTAACATACAACACATAAAATAACCATTATTAAACTTATTTTACACTCAGTTTCCTGAGTCAACATGACTCAGATGTTATTCACATCTGATGAGAACCTAATAGCACATGCAGCATGTAACAGTAGTGTAAATAGAGCGTACAGGATTTACTATTATAGTATATAACAATATGCCACAGTTTGCCTATCTGAGTCAGTATAATGAGGAGTCAATATAATAACTATAATTACAAGTGCATTACCGTCAATGCTGTGTTTAAGTAGAGCATTTGGTAATCGGAGTAAAAATGAATCTTGGACAAAGCCAAAATCCACCTTACTGAACACCCTCAATAAATACAGTGTGTTGATGCCTGATAGGCCTACAGACCCTATATTAGACACAGCCTTCAGTGGATCATGACCACGAATAAAATTACATTTAAATACAATACAGAGAGTTTAAGAGTAAAGATAAACACTTGTGAATATCCAACTCACCTCGCACACACAGCAGCGACATGGCAGCAGCTCGGTCCACCTGAAGCCCTTCTACTCTACTTCCGCTGAGCGTTTCCAGACGGGGTCAGCGCGTTGACCTTAAAAATACATTTAAATAAACAGAGCGGGGCTGGCATGGCCCGAGTCACCGGTTCAGAGCGTCGCTTTCGACTGCACGTCGTCATGTCGCTGCAGAGAAAGTGGACATCGAAGCTTAAGTGGATGCAGGAGACTCTTCGGAGTGTGCGTTGAGTGTCATCCCCGGAGACCGACGACAGACAGGCGTTAATCCGGCCGAGAGGGCGGTCCTAGAGGTAATCTCTGTGTGTGACTCTCCCTCGCTATCCCTCTCCCCCCCACCTCCCCCAACCCACCCACACTCACACTGGACAATGTGCAATGATAATTCTTTATATTTTACCTTTGGCTCTTTTTTATATGGAATCTCAATTATGTGGAACATTGCTCACTTTATATTGACTTTTATTGACTTAAGTTAACACAAGTCTATAGGCTTACAAGTCAACAAAATCATTATTCTGTTGAATTTGACTGTCCGTCTTGATGTTTGTCAACTGTACTGTAGGCCTACTGTCTGTTGCTACTGGATACCTGAAACGGTTTGAATAAAATCTACAGATCGACTTAATCTGACGGAGGCCACTGCGCGCCACATGGCACAGAGGCGAACCGCTTTGTCTGCTCGGATCCCCGCTCGGTCGACGGCTTCGGAACCACCGACGGACACATGGCGATGACATCAATCCAGAAAACCCATGGCTTGATGTCATTGTTTTATGTGACACGTGTCTGTGGGCTTTTGCAATGTAATCTGTTGTAATGGATCTGGTCCGGACTGGACAATAAAATCAGATTATATCTAGAGGACCTAACCTGAATGTCTGAACGTGAGGCATAACCTTGACTCTAACAAAGGCAATGGCCTTAATTGGGTCTGAAGTAGAATGTGATTTTGGGCCCCCCCATTGCCCCCGATACTAGTGTCTATTATCAATGTTTATTATTATCACTATTATCAATGAAACGCACACCTATACTATTAATCAAACACAGACATTATCAATTGTATTCGTTGTTGCTGTGTTGTTTGCATCATACGCCTGCCACGTTTATTATTGTTTTTGGTGTATTGTTTTGCTTATCAGTGATAAACCAAGTGGATTACTGCCTATATATATATATATATATATATTGGATTATTTAGTTCTAGTCAGCAGAATCTTGTATATTGATGATGACTTGGGACTAGGGAATGGTGCTAGGCATGGACCAGCAGGAATAGAGCAGGATGTGTTGGGGTAGGATACAGCAAATGGACTGGGTTGCATGCACAGGGAGAGTAAGGGAGCAGGACATGGGGACTATGGTTATGGTTTATATATTTAGTGATATAATATCAAACGAGTTGTATTTGTATTATGTCCACTGCACGCTCGACCCCACTTACTAGGTTTGACTATGGGCATCGTCAATTCAAGGAGAAACAATGTCATGACTGTAAAATGTACAAACCAAATCAATGTGATAATGTAATGTTAAAGAAAAATCAGAAAATTACAAACAGGGTCAATGCTGTGAAAGTTAATAAGTATAATTAATTATAGTTAATTATAGTATTAGATTAGTCCACTTGAGACATTAGTCTAAGTAGGGTTATGCTTAAAACATTCAGGTTCTTACATTTAGGCTACCTTGTTCATATTTTACCATTGCAGCGCAAAGTCCATGAGTAGTGACTGTGAGCGTGAATTAAAAATAAAATCTGCAAGTACTCCATTCAACCACTAGATGGTGGTAAATCCACGTAAAGCAATGAAACAACAGAATGTTGCCAGCTAGTGTTTTTCCCCACGTTTTAGGTCATCATGCCCTGTTGACAATCACAAGGGGTGTTTATGTGATCTGAAGGCATCAGTAAGTCTATTTATTTATGATTCAGACTGTCAGATTCTGAGTTGGCCTGTCTGTTGAATTGCCCATCAGAACATGCAGTCGTCTGATTATTTTGTCTTTAAGAATAGGGACGTTGCTGTTGTGCAATATTAACCTTATTATATTAAAACTCACAGTCAATAAGAAAAGTGAGGAGACTCGACTAACGGGCCGAGCAGCGACGTCAGGCTGCCCCAGTGACGCAGGGCCCTCCCTGGGTGTTGTTTGTCCTGCGGACGGCTCCATAACAGATGTCCATGCAGACGCACTGCCGGTGCACATAGCGGCCTGGGGCGGGATTCTACAGACGACTCTGGTCTTTGTTGTTGACGTTTTGACATCAGACCAGACCGCATCGGCATTTATTTCGGAATTTAAACGACAAGAGACGCTGAAAGGTGAGTATTCTTGGATTATGTCTAGTAAATGAGATCGCTTTTCCAGCACCGCATCGTAGCCTGCAGAATGACGTATACGATGCATAAGGCAACCTCTAACAACAACACAAAAAACGACCTCACGCCTAATCCTGATATGATACAATAGTATTATTATTATTATATGCTCCCCAGGGCTGTAATAAGGGAGATGTGTTGCTGTGCGCGTCTTCTGAAGGCTTCGTCGTTTCATTCGTACGGGTTCGTTTAGTTCATGCAGGCGGAATGGAACGAATCGGTATTCGGGCCACTTCACGCAGGCCTAATCATCGTTAATCATCACCGTTATTATCCTTGTTTACTTTATACATCCCGGTTCGGGGTTGGTATAGGCCCGCGACCAACCCCTACCATTGCCATACCGTCTATATAGCCATACTGTCGATCCTAGCCCTACGGTCTTTAGTCCTACTGTCTATATCATAGCCCAACTGTCTATCATGGCCCTACTGTCTCTATCCTAGCACTGATGTCTCCATAGCCCTGCACTGTCTATCCTAGCCCTATTGTCTCTACCATAGACCTATGGTATGCGTAGTAAAGTGGTAATGTGTACATGTACTCATGTGTTACCACTTATAACATAATGATGTAGTGTTTTATTTCATAATATAATATTGTAATAGCCCGTGGAATATCTGGTATGTAACTTCTCCATATGACTGTCAGACTGTCAGTGTGTGTGTGTGTGTGTGTGTGTGTGTGTGTGTGTGTGTGTGTGTGTGTGTGTGTGTGAGTGAGTGAGTTAGGGAGCATGCCTGTATGTGTGTGTTTGCATGCCTGTGTGTGTGTCAGAATGAGATCATAGCTTTAAAGAGCATGTAAAGCAGTCAGCTGCTCTGGTCAGTGTGTGAAGACTTTTCGGGTTTTTGACTGGGTTTAATTAGATTTTGATTTAATTTCAGTTAAAGGTATGACTTGCAAATCCTCAACAACGCTAAATCCATCAATCCTACTGCTTCGTTTCTTGTTGATGGTTTCAATTTGGCCAAATGTTACCAATTACAACCTACATTTCAATTCTGCATATTTAGTCAATCTATAATTGACTAAAGCCAAAACCATGACGAAGAACATGCAGCACTGAACGGCTTTGAACGGTCTTGAGCCCACATACATTAACAATGTCACAAACAGTGACAAGTGTACAGACATAATGCGAAAACAAAACATTCCAAACTGCTAATTTAGTGGTTCATTCACAATGAAGTTCTTTAATCCATGTTCCTCCCTCTCCATAGATGCCCCGCTCTGACCATGACGTTATCTTCTTCCACCTCGCCTTGCAAATCCAGAGATGCCCTTTCTCTCTAGCCCATTGAAGCAAAGCGTAGAAGACCCCCCCCCCAACCCCCATTCCAACCACCACCCAAACCCCTCCCTGTCACTCACACCAGGGGGTCTGTAGAGTCCAGCTTGTTGGCCAAAGTCTCAATCATGGACAGGTCCCCCAAACTGTCTGGTGAGACCCTCATCGTGCACCACATCCCCTTGGTGCACTGCCAGGTCTCAGGTGGCCGGCAGGCGGGGTCTGGGGGCTCGCTGAAGAGGAGCAACCCCTTCAGTTCCTCAGAGAATCTAGGCCTCAGCCGGACCACCTCCCTCCCCGAGACAGACCTCCTCCAGAAGGACGGGCTGCTGTACGGCAGCCTCGTCCACACCTCCTCGGGGGGCCGGGCGAGGGAGGCCCGAGGCGACCGGGGGGG
Organism: Trisopterus luscus; assembly: GCA_027122455.1. NCBI lineage: Eukaryota > Metazoa > Chordata > Actinopteri > Gadiformes > Gadidae > Trisopterus > Trisopterus luscus. The sequence goes on along the minus strand of JAOPUA010000147.1, from coordinate 20,674,864 downwards.
AGACTCCTCGACCAACTCCCAGGACCACCTAGTGATCGCTCACACTCTGCCCAGAGCCAAGACCTGCAACAGAAACCCTCTCCGCCACAACCCTTTCCTGCTCAACACAGATCACTGTGAGGAGGAGGAGGAGGAGGACGAGGACGGGGACAACCTGTACGGCTACCTGGAGGACTCCTCTTTCCACCTCCATGGCCGCCCCAGCTCCACGCTCGAGGAGGAGGTCGCTCCGTTCCGCCTGCACGACTTGGACCTGGGCTCTGAGCCTTTCGTTTTGCGCAGTGCCCTGGGAAAGAAGTGGGGGTCTATCGGCGAGGAGAGCCAGGAGTCTCTCAGGGGCGTGGCCTCCGAGCTTTCCAATCAATTGGACGACCTGCGGCTGTTGGGGTTGGCCGGCCAGCGGCGTCACGGCAGCAGCGGCTCCAACATGTCCATGGACTGCGTGGAGCAGGACTGGGCCGAGGAGGACGAGGACGACGATGACCAACACATGGGCTGTGGGCGGAGCAGCAAGACGGTGTCCTCCTGCAACTCCCACGACTACCAGGAACACTTCCTTCATTCCTTCCCTGAGCCCTTCTCCGAGGGGGGCCAGCAGGGCTACGGCAGCGACTCGTCCTGCAACAGCTCCGACGGGGTGCTGGTCAACTTCAGCGCCATTTACAACAAGATGAGCAAACCCACCAACCTCAACTACTCCCGGGACCCCTCCGGCACCTCCTCCCTCTCCCCGGGGAGTCAGAGGAACCCGACTGTCGGGGCGTTCTACCTGGACCTCCACACCTCCCCGAGTGAACCCCTCCAGTCGCACCAGCAGAACGCCTTCCTCGGCCAGCCCTTCCCGGCCGTGCAGGACCCCCCGCACCCCTCCACGTCCTCCACCCGCTCCTCCTCAACCCAGGAGGGGCACGACCTTGACGCCAACTGCAACACCTACCACCCTCTGCATTCAGGGTTGTCCGGCGACCTCACTTCCTGTGTGCAGAGCCAGGCGCGGCTGGTGGTGGCCACCCAGAACTACTACAAGCTGGTGACCTGCGACCTGTCCACGCAGTCGTCGCCCAGCCCGGTGGGCTCCTCGGCCACCAGCTGCTCCGAGGAGCCCAGTAAGGGGAGTCCCACGCCCAATCACCCCCGGGAATACTACCTGTTCAGACCAGGAGAGGACGCCACAGCAGCCTCCCCAGGGGTGAGTTAGGCTGGATTCACAGTTCTACGTACAGGAGGTTTGCACCACGCAGATCTTCGCCGAGATGCCCCCACACATACCTGCCAGCAAATCCAGACACACAGTCATGAGACCGGGTTCACTGAATATATGTTCAAACGGTGGCTCAACCAACTGTTATGCTAATCACAGAGGCTAAATGACTCATAGTGGCCCAGGTTGGATGTCCACCTGCGATCCTATGCTACATGTTATTCCCTCCAAAAAAACATATATATTATATTATATGTAAAAGAAAATGCAATACACATGACGAAAATGTCAAACCAGCTGAGAATAAGCTTTCGCTGGGTGCATTCATTTTACTCTTATGTTTGGCTGTTGAAAACCAAATGCTACCTTTGTTCCCTGCTCGGCCGATCAGCGGTATTCTGAGGCAAAACTCGCAGAGATGAGCTATGTGCTGCTCACCTCTGGGAGGAATGCACGTCTTCATGAACCGGTGGGCTCCGTCAAGCAAGGGGCCGTGTACATATGCTTACATAACAGGATGCACTCTATTAGGGTTAGGGTTTCTAAGTAAATCATGTCCACACCTGATAACTGTACTCATCCTTTTTTGAAATGTGATATTTGTTAATATTTATATTATATACTTTTTGAATGCTCTTTTTGAATAATCCCATGAACCACTGCTGTTTCTGTGCTTAGCCACATGAAGACGAAGAGAAACACAAGGATGACGCCGACCGACCACCGGAGGAATGTGTTGCCACGGCGATCCAAGGCCAGCTGTACGTCAACAGCGTCAATGGGAACGCTCCCTGCGCAGGAGGAGGCCCCCGGCCCCGCTCCCGCAGCTACGACCGCAACCTGAACCAGGCCCCGCCCGGCCGGCTGGGCTCCCTGGAGCGCATGCTCAGCTGCCCCGTCCGCCTGAGCGACACGGCCGCCCCGCTCCTCTCCCCGCCGCCGCGCGTCACCACCTTCGCCGAGATCGCCCGCAGCAAGAGGAGGAGTGGGGGAGGGGCCGGCTCCCCCACCCTGAAGGGGGGCTCCGAGGCTTTGTTCTCCGGATGCCCCTACAGTGCCTCCCTGGATGCCTCCCCCCCCCCAGAGCCACACGCCCAGGGGGGCAACCCTGGCCCGTCGCCCCAGGCCGGCTGCTGCAGCATGGGCAGCCTGGAGCCGTGCCTGCCCGGCGGCGTGGAGGCTCAAGGTACGAGTCTCCCACACCCACACTGGGGCGGCATGGGGCTCAGGAGGTAGAGCGGGTCGGCTAGTAAGCGGAGGGTTTCTGGTTCGATTCCCGGCGCATCCTAGAGTGTCCAGGTGTCCCTGAGCAAGGCCCCTCACCCTGACTGCTCCTGATGAGCTGACTGTGGCCTTGAATGGATGACTGACTCCGTTGTCGATGTGAGAATGTGTGTGTGAATGGGTGATTGTTTGGCAATATTGTTAAGCGCTTTGAGTGGCCACTGGTTAGCGCTGTATAAATGCAGTCTATTACTATGTCTATTACCATACTATTCTATTACTATATACCATTTACCCCACCTCGACCAGTCACTCAGGCAGTGGGTTGAGGGCATGGAAGAGAGTGATGCAGTTGAAGAGGGGGGAGGAGTCTTGTTGCACTTGCACCAGTAACTCGACCCCTCCATTAGTGTGCTTGAACGGGATAAATGGCTCTTCGTGCAATGTCCTGGACCTCTCCTCACACTCTAAAGGGGAGGGGCACGGCCTGCACCTTGATGTACCATAAATGAACGATCTGGCCTATAAAGTCGAAGGACTAACGTCCCACGTCTCTGTTGTATTGGGACTTAACAATGTTATTTTGGGGCGAGTCATACAAGGTATTTGCTGCACTATTTCCAGCACCATTTCCATATATCCATATATCTACACATTGCCCCCCTTGACTGGTTCTTGGTTCCCCCCCCCCCCCCCTTGTGACATCTCAATAAATAAATGCTGGAAGCGCCCCGGCCTCAAGCCCCTGTAGTACCGAGACAGACACCACTTTCTCTAACTCTTCATCTGTCTTTCTGCTCACTGTTTCTGTCCTCCTCCAGGCAGTCTGTGCATCTCTAAGGACGGCTCCATGGAGACGGTGCGCTACTCTAAGGACCAGCGCCCCACCACCCTCCCCATACAACCCTTCTCCTTCCAGCACCCGCTGGGTGCCAGACCCCCCCAGCCCAAGCCCCTGCGTCCCCTGCTTGCCGGCATGGCGTCCGGGGCAGGGGCCTCTGGGGCGCAGGCCCGGGGCTCCGCTGGGGCCCTGGGAGGGGAAGGGAGTGAAAACTCCTCTGAGAACATGCTTCGGCACCAAGGCAGCCGGCAGGGGCCCGCTGGGGGCCCCCCTCCTGGGTCTATCAGGCCCTCCCCTCTGGGAAGCTACTCCCCTGTTCGCCACCAGGGGGCGGTCAGTTCGGGGACATGCTCTACCTGCACGCCCAGCCCTCAGTCCTTGTGCAGCCGGTCCCGTTCGCTGTCTCCGGGCCTGGGACCCCTCCACAGCCGGCCCTCAGACCCCTTCAGACAAGCCCCTCCCCCTGATGTACTGGGGCGGAGCGCTGAGTCCGTTCCCCCCACACTGTCAGCGGTCCAGGGCCACTGTTACCGTGGCGCCGCTCCCAGCATGCCCAGGGACGTGCTGGGCTCCCTGGTGGGCCTGGACTCCAGCAGACCACCAGATGGATCCAAGGGCTCCGGATGCCGACCATACAATGGTAAGATAACGCCGTGGTAACGTGCACTTGGCTGAGGTCTATGTCTGTCCACGTGTGTGCTGTAGTTGTAACAGGGGTGTGTAGCAGGCCTTTGACATGAAGGGCTATTGTGAATTGCATGTAATAACTCAAATGTGGCGATGACTGTGTGAGACTGGGCTGTACATTGCTACATTGCAGTTGCTGTGGATCATTTGGAGGCCTGTTTTCACTTAAGGATATCTAGATGCTACATCCATTGATGAATGCAGACTCTATAGAGTAATGTGAGCAGTGTACAAGGGATACCACAACAGGTTTCAGATTTTAACAAAACTCATGTTTTTCACAATCTCTGAGAATCGGTTAAGACTTGGTGACCATTGAGCACAAGTTTACTCTGCGTTGGTCCAGGGCTCGTACAATGGTTAGAACAAGATGCACACCATGGTAACATCTCACATACATTTGCATACGACATTGGGTGAGGACTGCTGCATAGTGGAAGCATTTGCTCTACGCCGCAACGTACATCCCCCTGAAGATCATTTCAAAAGAGGTCATCAACAGCTCTCGTATGTCTCGTATGTGATTCAGAACGCTTGTGTGTAAACAAGGTAGCTGGATGGTGCTATAGAGGATTCAGAGATTCAGTTCTTAGTATACAGGCCCTAGCTGATCACTACAGTGTTTTTGGGACATGTTTCTTATTCTTGTTAAAAAATATGTTGCATACATTTTACATGCAGTTACAGAGAGTTGCACCCCATGTTACCTCATTGTAAAAATAGTGTCCTCTTATATTAAGCATGTAATTAAGTGAATTACAATAAACAATACAATAAGCCATAGTTAACACACATAGGTGTCCATGGTCAAATCAACAGGGTATCAAGTCAAAAAGGCAATTTCAATGATTTCATAATCTTACACTTAATGTATTTTCTCTCCCCCTTCATTCCTTTAATCACTATTCTATTTAAATTATTTTATAATTACATTCCATTTTTGTCTATCCCTTGTATAAATTAATCACACATTCGCCTCATCAACCATCATTCCTCCACTACCTCCCTCTAACTCTCTCCTACCCACCCTACACCACCCTACCCCAAACCCACCAACACCCTACATCACCCTACCCCAAACCCACCAACACCCTACATCACCCTACCCCTAACCCACCAACAC
>JAOPUA010000147.1:20513372-20524648 GCA_027122455.1 Trisopterus luscus | reverse complement strand
GACCATAATGAGCTGGGGTAAGAGTTATGAGGACCATAATGAGCTGGGGTAAGAGTTATGAGGACCATAATGAGCTGGGGTAAGAGCTACTCTGAGGACCATAATGAGCTGGGGTTAAGAGTTATGAGGCTGGTCTTCCCACCTGTCTGAGGGGAGAGGTTCTCCTCTTCCGTCTCTCCGCTCTGGGCCGCCTTGAGGATCTGGAGCCGGAGTGACTCCATCTTGGACCGGCTCTCCTGCAGCATCTGCTGGGCGCTGGACAACATCTTGACCAGGGAACCACCACTAGTCCACCAACCAGGAAAGAACCAAGACTAGTCAATTAGACCATAGAGAGAACCAACACTAGTCAGTCTGACCATAGAGAGAACCAACACTAGTCAGTCAGACCATAGAGAGAACTCTAATCTAGAACCAAGCTAGAACCAAGACCAGTTAGCTAGAACCACAAGTCAGCTAGATCCAGGACCAGTGGGTTAAAACAGGACCAGTGGGTTATAGCAGTACCAGTGGATTAGAACAGTGTGTTAGAACAGGACCAGCTACAACCACAGGTCAGCTAGATCCAGGACTACTCCACTAGATCCGGGCCCAGGACTAGTCCACCAGTCCCTGGAGTAGCAGGACCAGGGGGACCTGGCACAGTGATCACCACAAAGTTGGAAGACCTCACATGATGAAAGGCTAACATATTGTATTTATCATACTAATAATATACTCAATAATAAGTGGTGAATGGACCTTATTGATGAGTGGAATTGGTGCTGAGGGGATGGTGTAAGAGCATTCACAACAAAGACCAACAGGACTGAGTCAAAACAATTCAGTCTGTTCCAAGTGTGTTGTAGTGACTGCGAATGGATGCCTGGACTCTCCTTATGGCCAACCGACCAGCGTCTCATCACTTTTTAAAATTGTTGATTTAAAATGTTTTGCCTGTATAAATGTATGTTTGTATGTCAATTCTGCACTCCTGACCATCCCTGGAGGAAGGGATCCCCCACTCTGCGTGGGAGTTTTTTCTTGCCCTCTGAGGGGCTAGGGTCAGGGGGTGTCATACATAGATGGCCTGTTAAGTCCTTTGAGACTGTACCTGTGATTAAGATACAAATACAACTTTATTGACATGAATGGAAAGGACCCAAACCATGAAGAAGCAGACCAATAGAAACCCCACTATAGGGCAGCAAACCAAAGCCACTCCCTCCACGGCGAACCACAGGAGCTACCTCTCAGCCCCGCCCTCGGGCTCCCTGCACCAGAGGGGTTAACAGGAGAACCAACACACAGCCGCTAGTGGGACACCACATCCGCTCATAGCCCATAGAGCTGTGTGAGGGTACTGAATGTATTCTAATACTGACATCTCTGAATGAATAGAGGTCTGAATGTACTTTAAGCTACTGATACAACTCTGAATGCATGCTGATATAACTGAATATATATATATATATACTGTATATAATATATATATATGTAACACTGAATCCATTATCTGTGTATCTAATTCCGCATTATCAAGTTAATACATTTGGTATCTATACTGTAGGCCTACAAATACCACTGTCTGATGTTACACCCTCACCACCTCAACCCCACACAACATGAGTTCTGAGGAAGACAAGACGGATGTGATAGATATATAGGCCTGCATATCTACTACATATCTATCATATGTATTGATGTGTTTGTATTCATAGATTATATTATATAATGTTAGTGTATACATATACGTATAATATAATATTGTTGTAATAAATCGGAATTGTGTGAACCAACCTGCGGCTCTGACTGAAGGACAACTAACTCGTCATGCTGCCCGGAAGGAGCCGTCTTCACCCGCCTAGAAACCGCACAAGTCCGGGTCTGCTGTCCCGTGGTCTGTTGTTCCGCTATGGTCTGCTGTCCCGCTAGCTGTCCCGCTACGGTCTGTTCTCCGGCGGTCTTGCTGTCCCGCTATGGAGCTGCTGTCCCGTTATGTGGATGCGGTCCCGGGATGTTGTGGAACACGCACAAGCGGAGTGCTCTCTACATCTTGGGCACGGGATCAGTGATGTGTTGCCTGGTTTGTTTGTGTGTCCTGTACTGCAGCCCGCTCCGCATCCTCCTCTCTCCTCTGTAACAGAATACCCCCCCCCCCCCCCACAACCCACCTCCATCCTCTTCCTCCTCCCACCCCTCTCCATCCTCCTCCTCCTCCTCCTCCTCCTCCTCCTCCGCGGGACGGTAGAGGTGCTCTTGGATACGGGACCTGCTCAGTCCCCCGGGCAGCTCTTCTCTTGGCTCGGTATTGTATTGGCCTGAGCGGAACCACATGTTCCGGGGGGGGGGGGGGGGTGATGATGATGATGATGATTGACCAACATCACAGCCCCCAACCCCCAGTTTGTAATCCAACACGGGGTTGCCCAATTGGCCCATTATTGGCCAGCAGCGGTTTGTCCCATAACTCGGGGTTGGTGAGGGGTACGGCTGGAGGCCGTTATAAATGATGGATTGTCATGTGTAGGACACCTCGAGGCCAGACCTCCAGTCGAGAGGTCCAGGAACTCTTCCATCCACACACTTTCCTTGATTAGCTGCCTAACCTTGGAGACTGTCAGAAGGGGAAACCACATTGTCTCAAGGTTGTTGTTTTTTGGAGGCAACGGTTTATTGTGTGTATAAAATGGCTACTTAATAAAATTATTAGAAATAACGAATACCATAATTAAATAGACACATCTCGTCATTAGTCTTTGTGCTCATTTGGACGGACTGTGACATTCAGCATCTTTTCTAAGTGCGCAAGTGCGGCTCCGCGCCGCTCGCGGCCCGCCGGCCTGCTCTAAATGCATTCAACGTATGACTCCAAACAAATATATATTTTTATTCTGGGATATCCATAATATCCATGGTGTTTTATTCCATCCCTAATTTCATTTTGGGCGGGGAGTCGTGTGCTACTCGTCCAGTTTGGAGCGGAGAAGGAGACCTATTTTGAGAGGCGGAGCCCCCTGCCCCCTCGCCGAGGCGCGTCGTACTGAGACGCGCCTTGACTTCCGTGCAGCTCCGCGGCTACATTGTGTGGACAGCAGCAGCACGTTGTTCAGACTCCTCCACTGACCCAAACCTCTCCTGCTGCAGGAGAACCAGCCTTCGCTCCTCACAGCATATTCCCTTCAGGCGCCGGTTACTCTCAGCTCGCGAAACCATGTCTGCTTCGGCGGCCAAAGTGAGTAAAAAGGAGCTGAACTCAAACCACGACGGAGCGGACGAAACCTCCGGTAAGCAAGGCCTCCCGTTCACCGCCATTTTCACTCTTCGTTAGCAGGCATAGCGTCGTTAGCACGGATAGCTTCAACACAAAAGCCTATACTTGGTTCTAAATGTGTGTGATGGGGTAGAGTAGGTCAACGTGTCTCCCTGGGACGCAGTAGTTGGGGAGAGGATTATAGGTGTTTATCTCTTAGCCGTTAGCATGCTGCTTCGTCCACACCGGTGTCTGCGAGGCCACGGTGTAGCTAGGTAGCATGGTAGCTGGTTAACATGGAAGAGGGTTAGCACGGGCGCTAGCTGCTGTAGCATCAACAGCATGGCCAGTTCGAGTAGCCCAATGTCTTGTCTAGGATGCTTTAAGATGCTAACTGGACGTGAGGGGCTTTGAGTTGGATACCAGGTCATGTGTTCTTCAATGACCAGTGTCCACACACACACACACCAACACACGCTGTAAACCACTAAAGTTTGTTGTGTTATTTGATAAATTACTATTAGCAGTGTTGTGGCGTTGTCTAACGCTAGCTGATTCATGTTGCTCATCCCGCCACCAGTAAACCGAAGTCAATTATGATATACTATTGAATATACGTACAACTCCTTACACTATGAATAATCATGTCTGTGTTAATGAAACGAATCTATATTAATCGCACTGATTTTTTTTCATCTTGCTCATGACTGCCGCCAATAAACAAGCCTATTTACCTTTCAGCCAGCTTCTATGTTATTAAACTTTTCTATACTTATCACTATGTTTGGCTGTACCTTGCAACTTATCATCGCTCTGACTGTGTTGTGTAGTGGTGGGTGTGCTGGTTACGATGTCTATTATTAAAACGACTCGATAGTGATGCAGACCTTCATCAGCTGCATTGGACTGCGTCTAACCAATGTCCAGGACTATTGTGAGATGACTGTTTTTCAAAATATATTTTATTTTTCACAGAAAAAGAGCAACAGGAAGCTATTGAACACATCGACGAAGTTCAAAACGAAATCGACAGGTAAGGCATTGTGTCAATGTGTTTAACTGGACTTCCAAACAAGACCCAATTCATAACACGCTTTTCCGTCTGCTTCCATCAGGTTGAATGAGCAGGCAAGTGAGGAGATCCTCAAAGTAGAACAGAAATACAATAAACTTCGCCAGCCCTTCTTCCAGAAGAGGTCAGAACTGATCGCAAAAATCCCCAACTTCTGGGTCACCACGTTCGTCAACCATCCGCAAGGTGAGAGGGGTTCTGTGTTGGCTTCTTATCCACGCCAATGCTGGGTCCGAGGGTGGAGGAGTTATGCTTGGTGGGAAAAGAGCTACCGTTGTGACTGTTTGTCGCAATAATGATTCTTCAATTTGTACTCTACTGATGGCTGGGTGGATGGGTAACACAGGCTGAATAGATGTTCATGACTGTGTGTCTCCAGTCTCTGCTCTACTCGGGGAGGAAGATGAAGAGGCGCTTCACTACCTGAGCCGGGTGGAGGTGACAGAGTTCGAAGACATCAAGTCGGGCTACAGAATAGATTTTGTAAGTTCAGTCATCCGTCTCACTATTCCTCATACCAGCTACCTGCTCCCTAACTAACCTAAGACCATGTTTCTGTCTTGCAGTATTTTGATGAAAACCCGTACTTCGAAAACAAAGTTCTTTCCAAAGAGTTCCACCTCAACGAGAGTGGAGACCCCTCCTCAAAGTCGACTGAGATCAAATGGAAATCAGGAAAGGTGTGTGGGATTTTATATCCAACCAAATCTTAGTCATGGGGACATGTAGATACTTACTCTCTGGCTTCCACCTCTCAATCTTGGTGTTAGTCGTTGACAGGCTTTGTTTCAATTTGTCTGTGTTGTGTATCAAAATGTTTGTCGAGGACCCGACCAAGCACTCAGACAATGTTGTATATTTGAGCGTGTTGTAGTTGTGTCGGTGTGTTGTGTATTTGAGGTTGTATCTGTTTCCAGGACCTGACCAAGCGCTCCAGCCAGACTCAGAACAAGGCCGGAAGGAAGCGACAACACGAGGAGCCAGAGAGCTTCTTCACCTGGTTCACCGACCACGCTGATGCTGGGGCCGACGAGCTGGGAGAGGTCATCAAGGATGACATCTGGCCCAACCCCCTGCAGTACTACCTGGTAACGGAGCTCACCTGGTTCCTATGCACCTACTACACTTATCTAGCCCAACCCCCTGCAGTACTACCTGGTAATGGAGCTCACCTGGTTCCTATACACTTATCTAGCCCAACCCCCTGCAGTACTACATGGTAATGGAGCTCACCTGGTCCCTATACACCTACTACACTTATCTAGCCCAACCCCCTGCTGTACGACCTGGTAATGGAGATCACCTGGTTCCTATACATGCCTACTAAACTACCCCATGCAGTACCACCTAGCCCAATACTACACCTGGCTCTGGGAGAAACGTGTGTGGTGAGTGCCGAGGCCTGACAGTGGATGTGAATGTTGTTCTGATCTGCAGGTCCCAGACATGGATGACGAGGAGGGTGAAGGAGAAGATGATGATGAGGATGAAGAGGGGCTGGAAGACATTGATGAAGAAGGAGATGAAGACGGAGAGGAGGATGAGGAAGATGATGGTGAAGATGGAGAGGTACGACTGCTCAAGGCTATTGGAAATCTGCTGATGCGACATAAGTCACAATTCAATGTTGCCATTCTTTCTTTTTTGCAATTTTCTTAAGGTAAAAATTATTATACAAAAGGGTATTGTAAAAACTCATCTAGCAGTAGTTTGTACACTTAAAACGGTATCATTATCGGTCTTTGAACCATAGCAAGTTCATTGCTTTTTATAAATTACTGGCAAATGCCTTCAATGGGACTATGGTTATGATTTTTACCTGCACAAAAATCGCTTTTAACTGCCAACATAACGGGTTGTATTTGAACTTTAAACGCTTTCAAAGTCTTTCTTCACTCCATTCAGTACAACAGCCTGTGGGCAGATTTATGTCCCATTTGAATAGGGCTGGTTTTTGCCTGAAAATGGAAAGATCTTACCGTAAATAATGTCTGCTCTTTTCACTGACTTTTCACTGAGTTAATCTATTATTGGAACCCAAATCTGAAGACTTATGGTCTCAACTCAAAGAGCAGGGTGCATTTCACGTACTAAGTCAAAATCTGGCCACCTGATTTAAATACTGCGGGGCCATTCATCTTAACATCTGCACTGTCTTCTGTTGACTGGATGTTGGCGGTATGTAGATAATTGCGTCATCACAACCAAGTCATGTCAAATAAGCCAGACATGTTATACTGCAACAAACCACGTGTAAACAATACATGTATGAATAGATAATAATGGGGAAAATATAATTGTAATATTTTCCCTCTTTTTGGCCCACCCCTTAATGGCTGCTCACCGTGGATGTTTAATGACAACTGGCTGAAGTGTAAAAAAAATGGCTGAACAGTTTTAACCTCTTAGATTTTTCTCCAGTGGTGTTTGTGTTGGTAGGTAGTAGTTGAATCTATAATGTACAGTAATGGGTTTTGGAATTGATCAATACCTTATTGTATTTAATAAATGATGATGAGTCTATTATACATATATATTATACAATAGTATTGCTACCTTCTACTCCCAATAGTCGAAACTTGGAATGAAGGCTCTCAACATGAATTTCAACTTTTGGGATCAATCATGTCCCATAATTATGGAGTTTGTGGAGTTTGGGTGGGTTATGACTTGAGCAGTGGGCAGTTTCTTTAGGTTATAGAGCAGTCTTTATTTTGGTGGGGTCTCTATGGTGAAAAAGCATTGTGGCCTAGTGTTCTTCTACCAGGCTGTCTTTAGTATATTCTCAACGCTTTGTTACAGGACGACGATGGAGAGGACGACTAAAGCTACCAGACCCTCAACCTTCTCATCCTCGTTGGCTTTATCCACCATGATCGGGAGCAAAGTATTTAGTTTTTTCTGATTTCCATGTGCTTCTGTCCATTCTGAAGCAACCACCTGTTTGGTGCCATGTTACGTTCTTTAACTCCCAGGCCAATGGCACTTTGCCCTGAATTGTGAAAAACATCCCTTAAAAATAAATATCATCTCAAAATAATAAAATGTACAAAAAATATCTTTAGGGTGCCACCGTGAGTGGAAAGAGATAAATGACTTGGAGGCTGACCACCTGGTGTAGTTACCTAGCACTAGAAGAACTCCTCAACTCCTTAGTTCCCTATGATTTCTGTATGACCTGTTGTCCCTTGTGAGATCCTGCTCATTCCTGCTTGTAATGTTTTTTGGGTTGGGGGAGGGGGGGTGGGATGTGATGGGCTTATCAGGGAAGGTGGATGTTTTGACACCATTTCTATGGGTTTTTTTTTCATTGTATTGTTTTACAGATATCCATAAGATTTGAAATGACATTTTTAATAAAGAGAACAAAAAGAGAAAAAAACAAGCTTGTAAATTGTGGCCCCCGCTGCTTAAGAAATGACCACCGACTCATCCGCATTAAAATCACGTTTTCTTTTCCGCTGGGGGGAAAAACTGTTTTAAATTTGAGTTGTACAACTTGCTTTGTTACAATAAAACTTAATGTGTATACATGTGTGGGACTCAAGTTGAACGGGTTAAGAAAACGAGTGCGTTGCTGTCAGCTGGAGAAGGACTTGGGGATCAGGAGACTAGGAGCGATGTCTTCCAACAGGCTGTCGGTGATCAGAGCTACAAACGTCCGATCTGAGTGGTCAAACCTGCTGTCCAGGACGGTCAGGGGCCACTCGCTGGGCTGGAAGCCCCATCCTGCAGAGAACAGCAGGACCGTTAGAGTTATCCGTGTCCGGATCACTATGTGTGGCTCTGACTTACCCAGATGGGCTCCACACCGCGGGCAGGAGGCAATGGTCCAGGTGAACCCCGGGAACCAGGAGAAGCCCCCGTCTGCCGGCCAACGCTTGGCTACATCTGCTGTTCTAAATGTAATGACCTCGAATTGATGTCCGTGAGAGTTTTGTAGAAGTTGAATGTGAAGCTGTTTGTCTCCGAGCAGCGAGTCATTGCGGTGAGAGAGCGCCACCGGACTAGGGACCGAGTTCATGTCCTCCGCGGTGGCGACCTCGTGTCCACAGTACCGACACAGCAGCATTGTTCCGTTCGCTTCCACCGCACATGCGTCGCTACATGTCTGAGTGCACCACAACAATAGGACGGCCCACCACTTTACGGTGTGTTTCAGGATGACTTGGTGCCTGGGCCATAATAGGGCCCCCATACTCGTCGGACAGATGGACACCATTGCTGTGTTAGACACAACGCAAAGCACGACCGGAAACGTGTATGGTATCAATGCGCCCGATACTCCGATTCTGCAACAAGGATCCGGCTTCTTTTTTTGTTGAATGCTTCATTAAGGCGATCATTTCAATATGTCAAACCATTTAACAAATGTGTGGTGTATAAGCTAGGTCTCGCATTTTTTTTGATACAAAAAAAAGATGAAATAAATAAGATCTGACGATGGGACAGGAAACCTTACTTTTTCGGTTGAAACCAAATGATTTGCCAGTAGGGCCAAATAATATCTAAATTACTTTTTTTTCTTTGTATTCCGTCAGTAGGCTACGTCGTTCCGGGCGTGCACACGAAACGTGCACGCATGGTCACACCAGAGCCCGTCTACGGAGAGCCTGGGCACTATATATTGAGCCCCATTGTATCGAATTTGGTTGCAGTTCCACTAGAATTCCTCTGGGGTGATCGAATGAGTGCAGATTAGTTGCATAGTTCAAAAGTGAATGAATCATGAATGCTGATTGGTCAAGGACGAACTTGCAGCTGATTACGACCAGAGACCCAGCTTGATGGCATCTAAAGCAGAATCAGAAACATTATTTTAAGGAGGACTTTCCGTCGAAGTTAATTGTTATGTTATATGTATATATATAATATATATATATTATATATGCGGAAGTGCCAAAGTGACTCAGAACTGGCCGTAAAGCAGGACCTCTGGCAGTGACTTCATCTTTTTGAACAGATTTTTAGAACAATCAAGTGAACTTAAAAAATGCAATATTAAGTGTGAGTGAGAGAGTGTATTATTTTAGCCCCCCTCCCCAACCCTAACCCCACCCTAACCCCTCAATATAAATTATAATTGGTGTTAATCAAATGTTGACTTTTATCATCAAATGCTGGCCGCATAAATTACCTTAAGTTAGCCATTTAAATCTTTCCGACGTTAAGCAGATTGTGTTCCTACAAATATGTATCAATAAATGTAGCAAGATATCCCGAGTGGTTGCGGCCACCAGGGGGCGTCGTGTCCTCCTCTCGGCCACCAGCGGGCGCCGCGTCCTCCTCTCGGCCACCAGGAGGCGTCGTATCCTGCTCTCAGCCACCAGGGGGCGCCGTGTCCTCCTCTCGGCCATCGGGGGGGCGTCGTGTCCTCCTCTCGGCCACCAGGGGGCGCCGTGTCCTCCTCTCGCCGGGGGAAGAGTCCCTGACCGAGTCCCAAGTTCCCGTCAGCACTGAAAGAGCCAGTCTCGCCTCCGTCTGCCATGGTTCCTCCCCTCAGTCGTCCACGATCCGCGTCTACAGGTACGACTGTAACATGAATCCACTAAGCCTTTCTCCTGTAGCCCTTTAAAACAATGCTTCCTTGTACCCAGTTTCACTTTGTAACTCCTCCACTTTGTACTCCGTGTGCAGAACCTCCCCGCTGAATCATCCGTGAACTGTTCGGATGAAGACATGAAGTGACAGCAGCGACGCTCCGTTTCCACTTTTCCTTAGTAGTTTTCTTAGTCCTAGCCTCCCATCTTTAATAACACAGGGCGGTGATGGCTTTTTTCGTCAAGAAGAAAAAATTCAAGTTCCAGACGCAGCTCACCCTGGAAGAGCTGACGGCGGTGCCCTTCGTCAACGGGGTTCTGTTCTGCAAACTGCGGCTGCTGGAGGGGGACTTTGTGGCAACTTCTTCGAGGTAAACATGACTTTAACTATCCTTCGCACAGCATTTCATCTCATATAACAGTAGTAGGTAATTTAATAGTTCCTTTATATGCTGCATGACTAAGATGACCCTCTTCTCTTTTGACTGTGATGTAATTTTAGATGATGAATTATAGTTTATTTAAGGTGTTTACTGGCGGGGGCGTCGCCGGAGTCTAAAGTATAGGCCTGTCTTTATAAAGCTCAGTTTTCTTTATTTTGGTCATTTGATTGAGGTTGAATCTGGATGTGTGTATGGTTTTCTCTAGAAGACCCTAAACCGTTCCATCCTAACTGAAATTAACGTTCACCCAAACTAAAGAACTTAACCTCAAGTTCCTTACCCAAATCAGGCTGTCGGATCCAGTATGTGATGTAAGGCAAGTGGTGTTATTGTTATTGAGATGGGGGTCAGAGGTCACCTGGAGACGCTAGGGACACAGAGACATACCAACACACACAGGACTGAAGTGACCTCGTCCATCCCAAGAGTTTTGGTACTAGTCTTCCGGTACCATAATGACAAAGATAAGGGTTGAAAAACAGACATAAAGGTAGAGAGAGGCAGACAATTAGAGAGAAGAGGAATAGACAGATGGAGAGCGAAGAGACAGACAGTTTGAGAAAGGACAGACTGGTAGAGACAGACAATTACAATTTACAATTGCCAAGTCAGGCAGTGAGTGAAAAACATTGAAAGGAATTCTCATTTATCTGTTTTTCTGTGTATTTGTTTATTTTATAAAAATTCAACACATTTTCACCATCTCTCTGTATTTGTCTCTATCTTAAAATGTTCTTGTTTCTAAAAATGTCAACAAATGTGACACAGTGACACACACATATCGTGGTTAAAGTGTGCATGACATTTTAAATAATCATTCTCTGGATGGTTGTGTGAACCACTTGGTATAACCCCACTGGGCTCTCTGGACCCAAATTAAATATCATAATAACACTTTCTGGTCTGGATGTGAGCATTGTGTGTGTGTGTGTGTGTGTGTGTGTGTGTGTGTGTGTGTGTGTGTGTGTGTGTGTGTGTGTGTGTGTGTG
>JAOPUA010000147.1:20480296-20490357 GCA_027122455.1 Trisopterus luscus | reverse complement strand
GATGAAGGGTGGTTTAGGGTTTGTGCTGGTTAAGGTAAGGATGAAGGGTGGTTTAAGGTTTGTGCTGGTTAAGGTAAGGATGAAGTGTGGTTCAGGGTTTGTGCTGGTTAAGGTAAGGATGAAGGGTGGTTTAGGGTTTGTGCTGGTTAAGGTAAGGATGAAGGGTGGTTTAAGGTTTGGGCTGGTTAAGGTAAGGATGAAGGGTGGTTCAGGGTTTGTGCTGGTTGAGGTCAGGGTTCGTGCTGGTTGAGGTGAAGTTGAGTGCTGGTTGAGGTGAGGGTGAAGGCCCACCTGCAGGCTGATGATGTCTGCGTGGCAGCTGGTGATCTCTTCCATGATGCCCTTTCGGCGGTAGCTCCAGCTCAGAGCCCAGGAGGGGCAGTAGCCGTAGAGCTGCCGCGTGGCGTACTTCTCACAAAGCACGTTGTAGCACATGACCGTGAACACCGCTGAAGAGGGGGGGAGGCATGGAGCAGGGAGTAGGGAGAACAAGAGTGGAGGAGAGGAATACATTTAAAAGACATAGTGAGTGCCGTCATTCCGTCATTCCTGCACAGGTAACAACTATTTACCACCAAATCTGTGTACTTATTTACCTCTCTACCTGTCTGGGGAACCCTGCACCGGTAACAACACATTTACTACTAATACCCCCCTTCCAAAGGAATGTCTTTAATCCAACCTCAGTCATGGGCCTGTTTGGAGCCATGACGCTTTAGGCGTATGAGCATGTTTGTGGCCATTTTAGTGAAAATCGAATTATTCAACTTGATTTTCATAATGGTTAAACCAGCAACACTTACGTTGGATGTTATACATAACCTTAAATAATTATGATGTGATATAGGGTGTGTAGAACTACCTGTAGGAACGCTCTGGTCCCTCTCCTTCAAGGTGATCCAAGGCCTTTGGGGAAGCTGTTCAGGATGCACTGAAACCAAACAGGCAGTGAATTAAACCTTGAACAGATCTGTCAGTCCATCCCCCCTCCTAGCTCCTTCAGGGTGGATCAGGGAAGGATTAGGGATACGAACTAGTGTTATGATGAAATAATATAATAATGAAACGGAAACCTTTGAGATTGCCACTTTAAGATCTGTATCTGACAGGTAAATCTATATACTGTACATCTACATCTCATCTTATTCGGATGTTCAAAATGTGAAACTACATTGCACTACCTTTATTTCCAAGTACAAGGTACTGGGGGTGTGGTCTATAGTTCTGTGGGCGTGGTCTATGACTCCGTATATGGGAGCGTCTAGAAGGGTTACCTGCTAGATTATCCAGCATGTAGTTGAGGAGCTTCCTGGTGCCGTCGGGTTCCTGGTACAAGTTGAGGATATCCTGGGACAACGGATTACCTAGACAACACATTCAGTGGAGTAATTCAACCCTGAACACGTTGGGTAGTGCAGTATTCTGTGGCCCATGTAAGGCGTCCCTCTGCTGCTCACGTTCAAATTCCCTTCTGAGACCCACTGTCTAGTCCTGTCACTCTGGGGTCGATCTGCTCTCTACACGCATGCTGATAGCAGCCATCTAACTTGCATATAGCATAACATAGGAAGTGTACATAAAAATACACACATTCTACAGGTGTTAAGTAATGCCTCACCCTTTAGACCCAGAGTCTGAAGCTGGAAGAGTCGCCCCAGTTCATAAGGCAGAACCCGTAACAGGTTGTTGTTGAGCAACAACTCCCTGAAACAGAAAGACAACCACGTTGTAAAAGTACAAAAACATATCTCTTATTATATTTCTCCTAGTACAGCGCTCTCTTATTACAGAGCTCTATCTCAAGTACAGAGCTCTGTGTCTAGTACAGAGCTCCATCTCAAGTACAGAGCTCTATCTCTAGTACAGAGCTCTATCTCTAGTAGAGCTCCATCTCTAGTACAGAGCACCATCTCTTGTACAGAGCTCCATCTCTAGTACAGAGCTCTGTGTCTAGAACAGAGCTCTGTGTCTAGTACAGAGCTCCATCTCTAGTAGAGCTCCATCTCTAGTACAGAGCTCTATCTCTAGTACAGAGCCCTGTGTTTAGTACAGAGCTCTATCTCTAGTACAGAGCTCCATCTCTAGTACAGAGCTCTATCTCTAGTACAGAGCTCTATCTCTAGTATGGAGCTCTGTGTTTATTACAGAGCTCTATCTCTAGTACAGAGTTCTGTGTTTAGTACAGAGCTCTATCTCTATTAAAGAGCTCTATCTCATAAGAAAGCACTCTGGTCCACCTGAGAGAGACCATGTTTCCGAGCTCCGCAGGGAGGCTGCGCAGCTTGTTGGAGGAGAGGTTGAGGTAGGCGAGGTGGGGAAGATTAGAGATCTCCGGTGGGAGGCGGCTCAGGTTGTTGTCGTTGATGTGCAGCGCCGTTAGGTGGGTCAGCGACCACAGAGAACTGCTCAGACTCCGCACACGCCCTGCAGCGGAGAAAACACACCCAGACCTCCCATTTAGCAGGCTGAAGTAATCCACTACCAAGAGGAGCATGTTACCATAGTGGTTCATCATCATTAATCTGCTGCGGATCTCTATATACTGAATAGGACTCAAGGATTGTACCAGCTCACAGTCAAGGTAGACCAGGAATTTCTAGGTTTTCAGGAGGGTTGTGAGTAATTGATCAGGGGTACATAAGAAGCATGTGTTTATTTGAAGTAGATAAAGAGTATATTGGCAACATAATGGATATATTTACAAGGGAAGTACGTGAGTAAGTGCAGCTGCCATCAAGGACAGTTGAATAAATAAATAGGTTAATAAATATATGAATATAAATCAATGAGTTCATGAATACACATACATTCATAAATAGACGAAGAAGAAGTAAGTAAGAACAATTTAATGTAAAAAGAAAATTGTGTTTATTTGTTTCATTGAAATTCTAAGTCTTAGGGGCTTGAAGTGCGTCATGACTCATGTCGGAACCAAAGTTCTGAAGTTACAGGCGGGGATGGGTTTTTTGAAGGGATTGGAACAGTTTTTGGAACATGCTTGCGGTACCCGATATACCTCCGTTTCAGAGCGCCTATGCAGGAAAGTCTTGGTGTATTTTGTGTTTGTGTTTGTTTTAGTACATTGAAGTAAGGATTGGTGTTTAATGAAGAACTGAAGACCCATTGTTTTTTATTTCTCACGAGTAAAAGCGGCCAATGAGGTAGAGTTGCTATCTTGCTACTATGTGTTGACAGATGTTAAAGCTAACGTGACTAAGTTTTGTTTGTCCGTGTAACCTTATATATACGGCTATATACGCTATGTATGCGGTCTCTATGAGAAGGTAATTATATGTTCATGTATTTCTGTATGTCTAGTTCTCATGGCACGCCTTTGCACATACGTGTGAATAAATGCCAGTAAATAGAAAAGAACAACTTGGTTTCGTGATTTCGACTTGAGAGGAGTAACAACAGTACAAGTACAAGGGAAGAAGGGAAGTTTTATCTTCATAAAGCATTATAATGTGCGATGTTGTATATGAAATACGCCGCACACCGTTGGGTTATGCTATAGGTGTCACATCAACAACCACCTCTGCCCAGACAGAGCTCCACACATCATTATCATCCTCTGCCCAGACAGAGCTCCACACATCATTATCATCCTCTGCCCAGACAGAGCTCCACACATCATTATCATCCTCTGCCCAGACAGATGTCCACACATCAACACACACCAGTGTATTTTGGTTGTGATGTCAAAGAGTATAGTTAAATGCCCTGAAGACACAGAAACAACACCACCGCCATTTTCGGATCAGAGTATGAACACGTTTGCCGGAGTATACATAGAATTTGACTCTGGTTTTCTCTTGACGGTCTTATTTCAGTAAAAGTGATCAAATGACTAGATCACTACACATCACTATGTTGACAATCATATAAGATATCAACATGTTTAAAACAACACAAAGAGGATTTGGGGTCCCCGTTAGGAGCGACTGACCTGATATCTCCAGCTCGGCCCAGTAGCTCCTCTTCCCGCTGGAGGCGTCCTCAGCAGACATGATGGAGTAACAGCGGCGAGGGTCGGGGGGTTCATACTTGTCCTTGGGCATCCCTGGAGGTCTAAGGACCACAACCACAATTCAACTCAAAGTTGTGAAACACCCATTTATTACCAGGAAATGATTAGACATATTAGGTATAGCAGTGTCTGCAAGACCTCTCACTCAGTGTACAAAAAGGGTCCAATAGATAGAAATCCACATTATTTGACAAAAATGTATTTGAATGGAGCAAGAACTTGCATTTATGTGGAACATTCAATAAACCAAAACAGTAATCATTATTAAAATAGTAACCTACTTTAGGATTAAGAGTTAAATCCTACAAAATGAAACGGCACACCGTCTTGTCTCAAGGAACACCAGTGTGTGCAGTCTGGTTGGGAACGACGCAGACAACCATACGTCCCACAACATACCCTTACTATTGCATGATTACTTGTCCTTATAGTAGTCAACAAACCACCATCATCATCACATATGTTGATCTTCAATGAGTTGAATCAGTCATTACCAACAACCTTTGCAGGGAATTAACAGAGTTCAAAACATGCCTGGTTAGGAGTTATTAAGATAGGAGTTATTATTCCAGGTCTAGTCTACCTCTGGGTACCAACTAAAGTCAAATATAATTATATATAGAAATGTATTTATACTCCAGCATTGAGAGCATTCTGAATTCCTTACATAGCACCACATTAAAACTGTTGCAATAGAATGCTGGGAGAGTTACATAACCTGTTTACACTATGGGGTCAGATAGCAGCTAGGCTCTGGTAAACACACATTAGTAGTGGTAGTACTACTACTAGTACTACTACTAGTAGTAGTACTTTTCATAACTTACTATACTCTTCGTTAGTTATTTCACATTAATTATCTACCTTAGACTACATTAGTCATTTTACATTAATCACTGTACTTAGTTTACACTACATTTGTTACTTTAGTTTGTATCACATTAGTCACATTACAGAAGTGTAGTGTTTTTTTTATATAAATTTGCTCGGCTACACAGTACAGTACAGTACAATACCAACAACAATTCATAACCCTAGACAGAACACTACAATAGACAGCACACTACACTAGACAACACACTACACCAGACACCATTTTGGACAGCACACCACTAGACACAACACTACATTAGACACAACACATCACTAGACACAACACAACACTACACACAACATCACAGTAGACACAAGACAACACTACACCAGACACCACTAGGCACAACAGACTACACTACACACTACACAACACTAGAGAAGATACAGCACAAGGCACAACACACCTGGTCGCTGGGCACCCATGCAGTGAAAAGTAAGATTGTGGCCTGTTGTACGCTGCCACCTGCCACCTGCTCTGCCTCATAAATGCTCCATGGACTGCTATGCTGTGGTGGTTATGTCTCTACGTGGATATTAAATAACACTGAGGGGGGGGGGAATCAGCTTAGTTGTGGGCTTGGGTTAGTTAGTCTTGCAGCATTGATCTGGCTAAATAAGTTCTACACAATTACAATTAGTTAGTGCTTACAGAACGGGTCTGGTTAAGTCCTACAAAGGAGATGGGTTAGTTATTGCTACAACATGGGTATGGGCTAGTCAATCCTACAGCATGGGTTAGACAGCCAAACAGCAGGGATCTGGGTTAGTTAGTGTGACAGTATGGGTTAGTTACCTCGATTAGTAAGACCTACAGCATGGGTCTGGGGTTGTCAGTTCTACAGCATGGGTTAGAGAGTCCTACAACATGGGCCTCTGCTAGTAGTTCCTACAGAGTAAGTATGGGTAAGCTAGACCTACACCATGGAACTAGTTGAGTCCTACAGCATGGGTTAATGAGTCGTACAGTATGGGATGGTCAACGTTAGTTATTCAGCATTGACTTAGTTCAGTCTCAGTATCGGAGAGAGGTCTAATGTCACCGAGACAAGCCTGACACTGGGACCGGAGCTCCGGTACGGCTCACCTGCATTCGGGGGCAGAGAAGACAGTTCAGAGATATGGTCGGTAAGGAGGTGGACCCGTCCTGACCTGGTCCCGACTAGACCTGGTCCTGACTAGACCTCCAGACGGCGAGGTGGACCGTCCTGACCTGGTCCCGACTAGACCTGGTCCCGACTAGACCTCCTGACCTGGTCCCGACTAGACCTCCAAAAGGACCTGCGGATCTGAAGGAAGAACAACAAACGCGGCTTCCGCTCGCGTCAGTCTCATCGTGCACGCGTCTACCTCCAGTTTGAGTAAGTTTAGCACTCTAAAGCGATATGGTCCAATTATTATTTATTATTATTAATTTCTACTGAAGCGATTGCAATATTAAGTTGTATCCACCTTTAGTGTTTTATAATCAAGCACGACTTATTATTATTATTATTATTATTATTGTTATTATTATTATTATTATTATTATTACTATTGTTATTGTTATTATTATTGTTATTGTTTTTATTATTTCTAGGCCTAACGATGCGTTCTGTCTCAAGGTCTCTCTCAAGGTCTGTCTCTTATTTAGTTCTAGTAAAGTAACTTTTTAAACTGAACCATGCCCTTTTTATGTTCAAGTGATTGATGATATTGAACCGTGCCCTTGCCATTCGTCAGTGTTTCTCCTTATGATACAATCCTTTATCTGTTTTATTTTATATTTTCATTTTTAGCAATAGATTGGTTATGAACATAGACTATAGTAGTCTATATTTATTCCAGGCTGGTGGCGGAACTGTCGGTGTGATCTGTTTCCACCCGGACCATCTTCAAATATGGCGTCCTGCATGAGGACTTTATTAAAAGGTCAGTGGAAATATTTGTACGTTATTTTAAATTACTGGGATGAAATCTTGTCGAGATTATGAAACTGAAGGTGTAATGCAATAATGTTATTAATACTAATGTTACATGTATATCCGCTGCATAGAGTGAAACATCGCTCATGCTGGCTAAGACAGTATTCGGCTCATCTATTAGAACTGGATGTTGCTTTCTATATTAGTTTATATAGTTTCTAATTTAAATACTATCTTATATATTACTAACTGTGCTCAGCCGCTTTGCAACCAGGACTGTACATTGTTTTTAGTTCACGTCAAATTACATCCCTCTCTCGATTATTAATCGAGTCTAATGGTACCAATAATATAAAAGGGTTAAAAATAGGGTTAATAATTATAACACATCAGCAATGCATTACAAATCGTCAAAATATAAATCACTTAATACAACTCTTGAGCAGCATATTGCAAGTCTAAACCAATAGCCATTTCAAGTATAGAGTGTGTATACAAAGTAGGTTATACAAAGTAGGCTTCTAGTAAGTATCCATTTAGTGAATTAATTTTAAAAAAAAATTCCAAAACAAAGTGGGAAAATAGCCACGCAAAGTATTCTCTAAAATCAGCGAGAATAGATTAGATGTCATTTGCTTCTTCCCCTGGGAGACACATGTGACTTGTGTGATTGTTTTCTGTCTTGTCAGGAGGTCACCTGTTGACCCCCAGGACCCCGAGGGTCTGTCACCTCCCCGTCCGGTCCTATGCCGCCCCGGCCAGGTGGGTTTCCAACTCACAACTTAACCAACCAGCATTCAATCCCTGCTGGTTAAGTTGGTTTCAAAGTAAAACTATCCATTTAACGATCTGACTTCTATATTCTCTGCTAAACAGAGTAAACATCTACTGAATAGTGAACAGTAATGATAGACGCCAGTAATGGATATTAAATAGTAAAAGCAGATGGTTTGAAAAGCAGTTAGTTCCGGACCTTACGGTCAACGGCATAACTGAGTTATGTTATCAGCCTGATTGAAACCTTTGCTGTGTTCCAGAGCCCAGAAGAAGAAGAAGGAGGTGGAGAAGGAGGTGAAGAAGGAGAAGCGGGTCATCGACGACAGTGGGCGGCACAAGCCGTTCGGCCTGACGGCGTGGGCGCCCGTGGACGACGTCTACGTGGCGCGGTTCTACCCCCGGCCCGTGCTTGCCCCCGCCGCCGCCCTCCTCAGGCTGAAGCTGTACCAGGAGCTGGACGCCACGGCCCCGGACCAGCCCGTCTACATAGACCTCAAGCTGGACATGAAGCTGGAGAAGAAGGTGACACACTGGGTCTGCTCCCTCCAGGGGCACACACCAGGATCCTAGGATAATCATTTACATTTTACATTGAGGGCATTTATCAGACGCTTTTATCCAAAGTGACTTACAAAGTACATTTTTCAGAAGAAGGAGTAACAATATATTGCTCTCGGTACAGTAAAGATATTCATAGAACCAAGTGCGGTAGGTTAACCCATTCCCTGTATAGACATATATAAGTACTTTTTCTTTTTTTGTTGACGTACGACGTACAATAAGTGCGTACATTAAGCCATAATGTAGTCCAGAAGCCCCTAAAATGCGGTGACTAGATTCCTGTGTTTGCTACGAGCAGTCGTAAGTCATCTTTTGTCTTCTAGAGATCCCAGTGACGTTTGGATTTATTGATTTGTTCGCTTGCAGAAAACAGTGGATGCCTTCGTGAGTATGGTCCAGCTGCCGCACTCCTTCAGCACCGGGCTGAACACGGTGGCTGTCTTCACAGAGGTAAGCTCAGAGGTTTCCCGTATTGTAGACATTGTGTGTAAACGTGGCATGTGCTGTAAACCGTGTGGCCTGTTTGTCTTTCAGAACCCGGAGCAGGCTCGGGTCGCCCGGGAACAAGGAGCCCAGTTTGTTGGAGGACCTGAACTGGTGGAGAAGGTGTGTGTCTGTGTGTGTATTTGTGGTATGAGTGTGTTAGACTGGTGTGTGTGTGTGTGTGTAGTGTGTGTGTGTAGTGTGTGTGTGTGTGTGTGTGTGTGTGTGTGTGTGTGTGTAATATGTACTGACTGGGTTGATGTCCAGATCCTGGAGGACGAGGTGTCAGCTGACTTCTACATCTCGGTCCCTGAGATGCTTCCTAAGATCGTCCCCCTCAAGAACAAACTGCGCAAGAAGTTCCCCAAGAGCAAGAGAGGTGACTCCTGGTTATGAGAGATGATGGTTTGTGGTAACGTGTGTATTTGTGTGATGATATGTGTATATTTGGTTGGGTGTGGCTTCTGTTCCTTCACCTAAAATAGCAAAGCACCTTTCATTGCCTGCTGTGCAGTTTATGCTGTTGAGTTGTTTTCTCATACTTTCCCCAATCCCGACTCAAACATATATTATGTTGTCAGGGATTAATAATGTCAGCGCTGCAGTTCTGCAAATCAACCATGTTTTTTACTTAAATTATAATTAAACTATCTAATTCCGGAACATTGGTATGGAGGACAGATCGGGACACAGTGGGGGCTAGTGCACTGTATCATACCGTTGATACCTGATGCTAAATGGACTACATTTACATAGCACTTCTCTAACCAGTGGCCACTCAAAGATCTTTACAATATTGCCCAACATTCACGACGGTGTCAGCCATGCAAGGCGACAGCCAGCTCGTCGGGAGCAGTCAGGGTGAGGTGCCTTGCTCAGGGACACCTCAACCTTCTGGTTACCAGCCAACCCGCTCTACCTTTTAGAAAATAATAGAATTATCCTGAGCTATGTGCCACCTGTACTGATACCACCAAGAGTCTAGTGTGGGAAGGTTCAGTTAGGATGATAACGCGTGTGTTTATAATATGTGTGTGTGTGCAGGGTCTGTGGGTGTGAACATTCCCAAGATGATGGCCATGCACATGACAGGCTTCGAGTACCAGGTGGAGAAGGACTGCTACGTCAGGACACAGATTGCCACGGTAACCATCCATCCATCCCTCCTAATAGGGTCTATCGTCCACCACCTAAAGTCAACATACTTGACGCGTAATTAAAGTTCTGCAAGGTTCTAAGAACAACAAGCCATCTCGCAAGTTACAAATGTTCTGTAACTTGCTAATGTCTCTGACAGCAATTTTGACATTTTGTATGATCAGTCACAAGAGCAGGCCAGTCGTCAATTCGTCAATCAAGTCGTGTGTGTGTGTGTGTGTGTGTGTGTGTGTGTGTGTGTGTGTGTGTGTGTGTGTGTGTGTGTGTGTGTGTGT
>JAOPUA010000147.1:20293784-20304204 GCA_027122455.1 Trisopterus luscus | reverse complement strand
CTCTCTCTCTCTCTCTCTCTCTCTCTCTCTCTCTCTCTCTCTCTCTCTCGCTCTCTCTCTCTCTCTCTCTCTCTCTCCAGACAGATGAGGAGGAGGCTTTGTGCCGACGCGATGGGGAACGGTTCCATGAAGTCGAGGTGTTTCAAACCAACTCGAAGCTCCATCTCCTCCATCCAGGAGGAGCAGGCACCGCAGGAGGTCCTGCAGGAGGTCCTGGAGGTGCTGAGGACGCGGGTGGAGGAGATGGAGAAGGAAAACTGCAAGAAGGAGGAGGAGCTGGGTGCCAAAAATCAACACATCATGTCGCTCCAGGAGCAGCTGGCCAATCAGACTCAAGCGCTGGCCGAACTCAGAGAAGAGCTGCAGAGCAAGAGTCTCCAGATTGCCAAGCTCCAGGAGCTGATCGCCCCCCAAGGGGACTCTGGGGACCCCAGCCCGGGGACCCCGGGCTCTCGGACCTCTCGGGGATCCTCTCTTAAAAAAAACAGCCGGCGTTCCAAGGACACCGTCAACCGGCGCAGAGGAGCCAAGGCGGGCGTGTCGGCAGAGCCCACCTCCAGGACCTACGACTCCAGCAGCCTCCCAAAGTTCTCCTTTGAGTCGGCCCGCGTGCCCAAGGACGCCAGGTGACATGGGGATCTGTGACTCTGACCTTTAACTAGTGCTAGTGTTCTGTGGGAGGGCGCTAGTCTTAGTCTATTATCTAGTAGTCTACTTCTGGGTTCAAACCCCAATGTCCACAGTCTACTTGTAACCACAGGGGGAGATTAACAGGACACAGCTGTCCCCTGTTGATGTTGTTGTCATACCAGTCATGGCTTGATAGGGTTAGAGCTGTAGGGAGAACTGTTCTGTTAAGAAATATGAAAGTTATTCTAAAATGAGAGTGAGGGACTGTTCTTTAAGATGATAATAAGAGAAACATGAACATGAACCTAAGTGAGCTAATCTTAAGAAAGCTTTAGAATAGAATAGTATTAAACTGTAAAGTTGTACAAACAGCTCAAATTCTTCCTAACCCTCTGACTTGGAGTTGGGAAAAGTGAGAACATAAGAACAAGACAATTGCTGTAAATAAACATCATCCATCTTGTTAAATTAGAGTTTTTGGCTCCCAATCTGAGGAATGCTTGTTTGGATGGGTTGAGATGGTATTGGGGTTGAATGGGTTATATAACTGGCTGGGGTTATGGATCAGTGTACAGCCCAGGAGAGCTTGGCTGAGTAAAACCATTAGCTAGCTGCTATGTCACTACTGGATCAAAATGAATTGGACGAATGTTCTAAATTGAGACTCTACCGCAGACTATGGAGCGATCTTAGGCAGTTTCAGATAGTATGTTTCCACTGTCATATTCCCCTTATTAACTCCTTATGTGTGAAAGGAGTGATTAGTCCAATGTGACCCCTTTAATGCTTTGGTAAGGTTAGGGTTGTGTAGTCTACATGGCACGGTAAATGAGGGTTTAAGGGTTGGGGTTAAGGGTTTGGGGGAGGGATTAAGAATACACATTTGGGTTTGATAATAATGGTTTAGGTTTAAGTCAAGGAACTCCTAAAAGGTTTGAGTGGCTCAAGCCCTCATGTGTTGCTGTGCTTCCTAGTGTGAAGAAGCTCCTGACAGAAGCTCTGAATAAGAACGAGTACCTGAAGAGGCTGGAGGTGCAGCAGATCAGAGACATGGTGGAGTGCATGTACCAGAGGAGCTTCCAGCAGGGCGAGTTTGTCCTCCAGCAGGGACAGCCTGGGCATCACCTGTTTGTCCTGGCAGGTAACTCTCCTAAACTTAGTTCGCCTCAGCGTTTGGTTGTCAATATTAGTTTGGATGATATGTTCTATTAAAATGTAAACTGGTCTAATAGACCCATAAGCCTAGTGCTAGTGCTAACTACTAGTGTAAGGACTAGTAGTAATGGATTGACATGGGGATTCTAAACACTCCAAAAGATCTGATATACACACACTGAAGAAAAAAAAGTAAGTGACTGGTTAGTTACTGCTTCAAGAGTCTTATTAATGACAGCCTAAAGTCTCTGGTTCACTACAATGATTTTTTCTACAATGAGCTTTTTAAAGGCTGTGGTTTGAAAGCATTTCCACAGTATGCATGTCTCATTGTTTGGTCCTATTTCTACTGTTCATCCGTGTCCCAGATTTGGTTTAGGCAGAGACATTGATTGACCTTGTTGGATGTTTTCAGATGGAAGGCTGGATGTGGTTCAACACAGCAAACTGCTCACGTCAATAGCTGGGTGGACCACCTTCGGTGAACTGGCTATACTGTACAACTGCACCAGGACTGCTTCTGTCATAGGTAAGATACTGTTTAACAATAAAACACATTATATCTGCTCTAGACCTACGGTTGAACTGTGCCTACAATAAAAACCAACGATACACACACACACACACACAAACACACACACACACACACACACACACACACACACACACACACACACTCACACACGCATTCAAACCAATGCGAGCACACACAATCAGATACACTTTGCCTGTGCCACAACCATGCTTGTCCCCTGACCTGTGTGATCCGGTCGTTAAAGAGAAGAGAAAGAGAGTATATTAACCCAGAGTTTAAATAATATCCCAGTACTGTCCTCTGATTGGTCAAGAACCTCCTAGGATATTTAACCAAGAAGGTCAGCATGGGGGTCAGTAGAACCTCCCTGTCATCACAGGTTCTCCTAGAACACAGGAGGGTGGTGTTTCACTTACTCTCCGGGCCTGTGATTAAACCATGAAGTGCTGACCATGGTTACCTACAGGGGCATTCGCCAGTCAAATCCCTTTTATTAGTATATCAGTCATTCAAGATGAAGGTCTCAAAGGGCCTGCTGGTTGAGTAGATAGCATGCTGTTACTTTAGGCAAAGTATCACGAGGCACAGTAGCATCTGTCCAAGGCTGCAGTCGTACAGCCCTGTGCCAAACTGTAGTCAACAGGTCCCCCCTGACCTTTGACCCTGTGCCCCACAGCAATGAGCAGCACGTTGACCTGGACGCTGGACCGTGAGGTGTTTCAGAACATCATGAGAAGAACAGCTGAGACCCGACACCAACAGTACCGCAACTTCCTGCGGAGGTCCACTTCAAACTCTTACCAGCAAGGCTTTATGATGCATAGATTTCTAAATGACAAATGACCACTGACATCCTCCAGAGAGGTAAGACCAGGTGTACACAGTGGGATGATTTGAACAAACATTAAACATATCAATCATCTGTTATAGCGTTTCCCTCTTGGCTAATCTGCCTGAAGACATGCTCAGCAAGATTGTGGACTGTCTTGAAGTGGTAAGTTATCTGACAAATGTCTTAGTTAGTGGTAAATTCTCTGGTTAATATATGTTAGTGGTAAGTTATATGATGAATGTAATAGTTAGTGGTAAGTTATCTGGTTAATATATTAGTTAGAGGAAAATTATTTGGTTCATTAATTCAAAGGGCGTCAATCCTCAATCCTACAATCCTCCTGGTCCCCCCGAGACAGCCCCCCCATGTCCAAACATCAGCCATCGCTGGGCTACCATTACGGTGTGTCAGCACTTTACCTCAAGTCCGCAAGAACATACACATTAGCACTCAGTGGAGCTCATTCGACTTGCTGGTCCCAGGATATTGTTACTTTAAGGCCCCTGAGATGTTGATTCAAATGAGATTGAGTGATGTGCTTAAGGTGTAGGAGTGTCAGGCTTTGTGCTCAACATCTTTCGCCTCCTGAAACAGTGTTTTCACAGGGAATAGGAGTGAGATGTGTCACTCCTCAAGGACAGCCTTCTTACTCCTTGGAGCAAGACGCTAGAGTTCTGCTGGTCAGGGCTTCATGACTTGGCTCAGATTCATGTAACCTAATACTGCCACGGATGTGTCTGGACGCAGGCAGATAATATGCAAGACTGTATTTATATAGCCAGAGAATGGAATTTGGGAGCAGTTAATGTCTGTGTGTGGGTTCCAATTGGAAACCATTGTGGATCTCCCAAACAAACAGTTAGAAAGATATGTTGATCTTACTCCCATTGAAGATAAAGCTATTGAGTCTGAAGAAGTCACAGTTAATGAATGTAAGGTGTCCTCATTGTACCCACGATGCAACTTTGCAGTAATCTCATAGCATGCACACTTGATATGTTTGTGCGTACATATGAACTTGATATGTATAAATGTGAATATATGCAAGGTGTTATAATTGTTGAGGAGGAAATTGTCAGTGCTGTTGCTTTCGACAACAATCACAAGAATCCAACTCTGTCCACCAGATAGAAATCTATCTGTCTGGTCCTGGTTTGTACCTGGTAAAGACCTGGTCTCTCCCAGTCTCGACCTGGTCCTGGTTTGTCCTGTCCTCTAAAGGCCTAGGTCTCTACCAGTCTCGACCTGGTCCTGATTTGTCCTGTCCTCTAAAGGCCTAGGTCTCTACCAGT
Organism: Trisopterus luscus; assembly: GCA_027122455.1. Lineage (NCBI taxonomy): Eukaryota > Metazoa > Chordata > Actinopteri > Gadiformes > Gadidae > Trisopterus > Trisopterus luscus. Next base: position 20,299,760 of record JAOPUA010000147.1, on the reverse strand, counting down.
CTTGACCTGGTCCTGGTTTGTACCTGGTCCTCTAAAGGCCTAGGTCTCTACCAGTCTCGACCTGGTCCTGGTTTGTACCTGGTCCTCTAAAGGCCTAGGTCTCTACAAGTCTCGACCTGGGTCTGGTTTGTTCCTATTTTCTAAAGGTCTTTGTCTCTACATGTTCCTGGTCTACCTGAAGGTCTTGAGATCTGGAAGTGGGTCCAATGCTTAGTGTATGTAATAGATGACAGTGTTTACAGTAGGTCTTACTATATATACTGTCATCTGTTTGAAGCAGTGATTATAATCATATTTGAACAATACTCTTCTCAGTCGAGTACAGCCTAATAAGCCTAATTAACAACATAAAATTGTGACATTGAAAGTGTTATGTTATTGTGTTATTGGTTAATTGATACTATACTAGTAGCAGCAGAATAGTATAATATAGCGTATCTGTATATACGTCTGTCTTTACCTGTACCCGACAGGAATATTATATAACAAATCAATATCGCCAACAGGAATACTATGACAAGGGAGAGTATGTCATCAGGGAAGGAGAAGAGGGAAGCACGTTCTACATTATCGCTCAGGGAAAGGTACCAAATCCTCCGATAACATTACACTCACACCAAACAAACCACAAACACGTTGAGAACATTCAGTCCTCTGTTAAGAGTGTGGATATGTGTTGGACGTATGGGTTTTCTGTTATTGTGTATACATGTGTTGTGTGTAGAAGCATGTGTTGTCAACCAGTTGTTTCTGCTGTGTAGGTGAAGGTGACCCAGAGCACCCAGATCCACAAGGAGCCTCAGGTCATCAACTTGCTGCAGAAAGGAGATTACTTTGGGGAGAAAGCCCTTATCAGGTACCTAGAAACCCAACATCACCGACACCTCAACCTTTGTCTGCATGTCTTGAACCCTCTGCCCGGTGTTTTGTGGGACTTCATGCTTCATGCATTCATCGCGTCCCATAGTGATGACGTCAGATCGGCTAACATCATTGCAGAGGACAACGGCTTGGAGTGTCTCGTGATCGACCGCGAGTAAGTTCCCCTTACACTAGTACTAACCATCGCCCTGAGTCTTGATTGGTCAGTGAACGCATGACTTCAGTCTTTATAACCTCCGTCCTGCTTGTGATCCAGGACGTTTAACCAGACCGTGGGAACGTTTAATGAGCTGCAGAAGTACCTCCAGGGATACGTGGCCACGCTCGACCGCGATGACAAGAAGAGACACGCCAAGTAAGTCTAGACCAATAGAAGATCTATCAGAGTAGAGCTTCCCCAGTAGATACATCCTTGTTGATATATGCCAGTCACCCATTATCAAAATGTCTATGTGTTCATGGACTCTACTCTGTGGACCGGTTGAAGGAGGGCTAATATTTCCCTCTAGATTACTCACAAATTCCAGTAGCTACCTGCAAATTTAATGTGTCAAACATTATTCCAATAAACTCATCAGGGCTAGTTGTAGCTACCAATCAAGAAGATTCCCTACAAAATGTTTGCCGTTCTTTCTCTGCCTAATCAAACTTATCTGTACTTGGTAGGGAGACTTTTTTGGGGCTTCCTGGCTCCTAGTGGAATTTCCTCTAATTCTTGCCCACCGCTCTTTAAAGTTAAATTCAACAGTAAATTCTGTAATGATCTCCTCGCTCTCTCTAGGCGCTCAGTGTCACGTCACCTGAGCAGCATCTCTCCTGACGCCATCCAGCTGGAGGAGAAGCTGACCTCCTTCTCCTCCACAGCTCCATTCGACCACCTGGAGGTCATCACCACACTCGGTGTAGGGGGCTTCGGACGTGTAGAGCTGGTACATACCTTATCCCCTAGTTCTTAACCCCTTACCCTAACCCTAACCCTATAACCCTAGTCCTAATCCTCTTACCCTAACCCTAACCCTAACCCAAATCCTATCGATAGATAGAAAGTCAAGTGAGAAAGCTTGCGTCTCAGGGGTTTCCATTTCTTTCTGAAGGTAAGGATCAAGGGAGAGGACATGACCTTTGCCCTCAAGGTCATGAAGAAACAACATATTGTGGACAACCGACAGGAGGAGCACATCCACTCAGAGAGACGGATCCTGGCAGAGTCTCGCTCCCCCTTCATCGTTAAGTTAGTCTGTCCAGTCTGACCTGTCCGTCTGACCTGTCTGTCTGGACTATCTATCTGTCTGTCTGTCTGTTTATCCGTCTGTCTGAACAATCTGCCTGCCTGTCTGTTGTGTTGGACTAAATGTCTGGACTTTATGTCTCTGTCTGGATGGATAGAAAACCTGTCTTTGTCTGACTGTTTTGACTGACTTAATGTCTGGACTCTATGTCTGTCTGTCTGTCTGTCTGTCTGTCTGTCTGTCTGTCTGTCTGTCTGTCCTGAAGTACTACCCGTCTGGAATAGCCCTTTGTCTGTCTGTCTGTCTGTCTGTCCGGACGTACTACCTTTCTGGACTACTTGTCTGTCTTGATAGACAAACTACCTGCCTGGACTACCTGTCCGTCTGTCTGTCTGTCTGGATGGACTACTTGTCTGCACTACCTGTCTGTCTGATTTCAGAGATCAGGTTAGATGTTGTTATAAGCTCAGTGAGGGGTGATGAGTTATTGGTGATGGGTGGAGGTTATTGGTGATGGGTAGAGGTTATTGGTGATGAGTGGAGGTTATTTGTGATAGTTGGAGGTTATTGGTGGTGGGTGAAGGTTATTGGTGATGGGTAGAGGTTATTGGTGACGGGTGGAGGGGAAGGGTGATGGTTGGAGGGGATGGTTATTGACACAGTGATTTTTCTCCAGGCTGTACCGAACGTTCAAAGATAACAAGTATGTATACATGCTGCTGGAGGCCTGCCTGGGAGGGGAGATATGGAGCCTCCTTAGAGATAGGTGAGCTTATCAGATCCCATTCCATTATATTGTGTTGCACAGTTGTTTTAACTTGATTGTGTCTTTACTGTCTTCCTTGAGTCCATAACCTCCTCCCCTCGCTACTCTTCAGAGGGAGTTTTGACGAGACCACTGCCAAGTTCTGCGTGGGTTGTGTGACGGAGGCCTTCCATTATCTTCACCGCTCTGGGGTGATCTACCGTGACCTGAAGCCTGAGAACCTGATGCTGGATGCTGAAGGATACGTCAAACTGGTCAGTATGGGTCCAATAACACTATACTCTCTCTACTCCAATAGAGAGAGTATATAATATAAGTACAGCCCTTCATCACTGTTACAGCCTAAAGGGGCTCCAGAGGCCCACATTATATGACAACCAATAAGCTTGAGCCCTCTAGTAGACAAGAAAACCAAGAAGAAAGAAACCTTGAGAAAGAACACATTAGAGGGACACCAGGGATGTTAGGAATGTAAAAGAAGCAGACATATAGTAATGGTAGCATGATACAAAAAGAGAGAACAAGTTACTAGAAATGTAATGAGTTTGAAATCAAGTGATGTGTGAGCTAGTTTGATAGTGATGAGAGTGATACTGATAGTGATAATGAAGCTTATGATTAAGCTGGTAGCCGTCAGATGTTGTGACCAGGCCTCTAGGCTGTGTCCACTAACAGGACGTATTCTCATCTGTGTGTCTTCTTTTTGCACGGCTGTCCCTTCAAGCCAATCCCGCATCCCCTCCACAAGCCTGTCCTGGACTGACCTTGATGGTGTCCTCCGCAGGTGGACTTTGGATTTGCCAAGAAGATCAAGTCTGGCCAGAGGACGTGGACCTTCTGTGGGACGCCGGAGTACGTGGCTCCAGAGGTCATCCTCAACAAAGGCCACAGCTTCAGTGTGGACTTCTGGTCCCTGGGCATCCTGGTGTTTGAGCTCCTGATTGGAAGGTATGGACTGGACCATGAGGTATAGCAGTGGTTGTTGTGTCATAGTTTGACTGCCGAGGAGAGGCTTCTGCTTGAAACTTAAACTCCTGCTCTAAATAAGCAGACTAGAAGATAAGAGGTGCTGCCACACTGACCCAACAAACCAACATCCAACTTTACAATGTTTTCTGAAGGTGGCCAACGCTGATTTGACAGGTGCGCCATTAAAAGCCAACAGCGGGTGTGACACACTGGCCCAATGTTGCTGTTTGTTAGTGTTTGTTTGGACGGTGTGCGGGAACCACAATGTCTGCAAAATAAATATTGATCCTAGATAATTTGCCAATACAACCAATAACCAATAAACTCACCTGGTAGCCAACAACCTCAGTCACCAATAAACACAATCTGGGGACCAATGAGGGAAATTGGCTTCAGATTGTGTTACTGTTCCACAGTCCACCCTTCTCTGGCAGTGACCAGATGATGACATACACACTCATCCTCAAAGGCGTTGAGAAGATGGACTTCCCCAAGAAAATCTCCAAGAGACCAGAGGATCTCATCAGAAAGCTCTGCAGGTACCTACTATCGAGGGTTATAAACTGTCTACATATAGTTAAGGATCGAAAAGCATGGCATCAGTTGTAACGGTAACAGCTCTCCCCTGTTGTAGACGGAACCCTGTGGAGCGCCTTGGCAACCTTAAGAATGGAATCATTGATATCAAGAAGCACAGGTAACAGCAAGTGGTTTACCAACGTGATTCAACATACTCACCTACTAAAGACTTTGGCAACAACGTTCAATCAACTTAATTTTAATTTAATTTTAATTAGATTTTAATTTGAAAAGGTGCTGTGGATCGTCGACTTTAAGTAGTGAACGCTAGCCTCAACTTTCCCACATAAATGACATGAGTTTGGGATAGGAGTAGGGTAGGGTGAGGGTTATGGTTAAGGTCCAGTTTGGTGCTGTGGGGAGCAGAATCACTTGTATTTGTACTCTGATGTATTAATTATAATGTTGTTTAATCATACATATGTTATTGCCCTGATCTTCAACAAATGCATTATGTCTTGCAATAAATTGTTAAGTAATGAAATATAAGTTATTAAGTAATGACAGACATTCATGATTGAATTGACAGTGAAGTCTTCTCTCTTTCTCATGTCTGAGGTGGTTCACTGGTTTCAATTGGGAAGGGCTAAAAGGAAGAACATTACCTTCTCCACTCAGACGAGAAGTAAGTACAGAAAGGTGCAACAGAGCCTCCATATCAACATACCCCCTCCGACCAATCAGACATGGCCCCTCTCACCATACAGACACGCCCCCTCCATATCAACATACCCCCTCCTACCAATCAGACATGGCCCCTCTCACCATACAGACACGCCCCCTCCATATCAACATACCCCCTCCGACCAATCAGACATGGCCCCTCTCCCCAGACAGACACGCCCTGCCCTTTAAACCCCCTGACAGTGCGTTGTGTCCCCAGCTTTGTGGCCAGAGCGACCACAGCTACTTCGACAGCTACCCTCCCGACGACAGCAGCGCTGCAGATGAACTGTCGGGTTGGGATGCAGACTTCTGAACACCGTCTCACACCAAGTCTCCAGCGTAGAGTCTCCAGCGTAGAGTCTCCAGCGTAGAGTCTCCAGCGTAGAGTCTTCAGCGTAGAGTGCCACGGCTCTCAGTGCGCTCCCATCTTGTTCCATGAGCTAAGGCGGATCGCAGAGAGGAGCACGTTCTCTGTCTGGATTCTATTTATTCCACCTCCATCTGCCATTTGCCCTCTCATCCCATAATTTCAGCACAGGAACTGTAAGGTGGTTTAAACACACACACACACACACACACACACACACACACACACACACACACACACACACAGATAATGAGAGTGAGATATAGGGAGAGCAAAAGACAAGTATGGAGAGTGTATTAGTGGATAATGTGTGTACTTATAGAGTACTTCTACAATATGTAATACTAGTTTGATATAAACTATGAAGAATATGAAAACATAATATATGAAAAATATGAATACACATATATATATACGAACAGAATAGTGTGTATATGTATATATGTGTGTATCTGTATCTGTATATATATTTACATATATATATATGTATATACTGTATATATACACATAATTTTATA
>JAOPUA010000147.1:20193934-20208554 GCA_027122455.1 Trisopterus luscus | reverse complement strand
GTGTGTGTGTGTGTGTGTGTGTGTGTGTGTGTGTGTGCGTGCGTGCGTGCGTGCGTGCGTGCGTGCGTGCGCGCGCGTGCGTGCGTGCGTGTGCGTGCGTGCGTGCGTGCGTGCGTGCGTGCGTGTGTGTGTGTGTGTGTGTTAATTATTATTTATTGTTATTATCTGTTATTATTGTTGTTATTATTTCACCGCACCACAAACCTATCCGTGGACGCATGACATCCTGTTGACCATCATAGAGCAGTCACCAGAAACAGCCTAGTGGTGTTCAGCTGTAACTTGAGCGCTGGTTATGATACATTGTGGTTACTAGTCGATAAGTTGCTCAACATCCTGTCGGCTCCTCTCTCCGCAGGTCTGGCAGCGTGGACGATCAGTGGGGGGAGATCTACTCCTTCGTCAAGAATTTGACGGAGCGGTTTGTCAGGTGAGTCACATGACATCCCAGGATATATATATATATATATATATATATATGTATATCCTGGGATGTGCTAGAGTTGGTGGAGGTTGTGGTGCTGAGGGTGGTGTTTGGGGTGGATGCATGGTGGTGGTGATGATATATATATATATATATATATACTGTATATACCTGCGGGGCGTGTAGACACTGGCACTTTCAAATGAGTTGAACCCACTGAAAACTTGAAGGCCGGTCCATCCGAAGACATCCCCCATCCCAGACTTCTTGTTCTTTGTGTTTTGAGACTCATTATTCAGGCCAAGTGGTTTGGTTCTAAATGTTTAGTTCTGTCACACATGTGAAGACTTAGCAGCTCACGCCTGCTCCGTCTGTGTGTGAATAAAAAAAAAAGAAAGGAAGTCTTGTCGCTTCGTCTCGGTCCTGCGAGCGTCGGACTGCCAGCTCCAGCCGGTCCGAGCGCTTTGGTTGGAGAAAATAGCAGAGGCACCATGTGGCAGTGGGTGGAGCAGCAGCCGTCTCTGGGCTGGGAGAGCGGAGGGGTGGGGGGGTGGGGTGGGGTGTTTGTCCTCCACCACCCAGTGCCGGAGCTACGCCCACAGACCACATGCATCCACCCCTAACACAACACTCATCTACCCCCAAAACACCACCACAACCACCAGGCGTCCACCCCCATCCAACACCATGTATCTACCATCAACAGCACCGTCACCACCGGTATGCATCCACCTCAAACACTCCCACCTCTACATCTACCACCACTACTTCCTCAACCCCCAACACCACGCATCCACCGCCAACACTATCCCCATTTCCACCACCAACACTAGCACCACCACCATGCATCCACCCCAAACACAACCCTCAACACCACCACCTCCACCAACACTAGCACCACCACCATGCATCCACCTCCTACACCTCCACCACCACTACCACCACCATACATCCCCAGCTACCTCAACCACTACTATCATCACCACCACCACCACCATGCATCCACCCCAAACACCAGCCTCAGCACCACCACCTCCACCAACACTAGCACTACCACTGTGCATCCACCCTAAACACCACCCTCAGCACCACCACCACCCTCAGCTCTAGCACCACCACCACCATGCATCCACCCCAAACACCACCCTCAGCACCACCACCTCCACCAACACCACCACCGTACATCCACCCCCAACACTTGGCCAATTGGTCTCGGTTTAATCTCAGTCAGCTCAGTCCAGAGTCTGAGCTTCAGTCGTTGTCTCTCCATTAATATGAAGCTAAAGCCACAAAGCGGCTGTGATTCCTTCTGCGTGTGTTGATGTGTAGCTTTCAGCCCACGTTCAACTTTGGAGGCAGGATGTAGATGTATATTCGTCTGCTGCAAGCCAATTCTGGCCATGTGGCTTAAGGACTGTGCTATGTTAGCAGCTACGTTAGCGGCTCAGTGGGGGAGGGTTGCAGCCAGGCCATGTGTCCCGTGGGAGAGAAATATCAGCACCTCTCCTTATGCTCTGGACGCCTGTCGCATCTGAAGACCCACAATGCATCTTTCTGGCTTCCTGTCAGAGACACGCAGTACTTGGTGGGGAGTGTGTGTTCTTTTGTAATGCTTGTATGTTTGGATACGTGTCTTGCTCAAAGAACAATGAAACTGTTGACCAAGCGGAGGGTATTCAGACTGATAATAAACAATGCTGGCTGGACATATGAACACCTGAGAGCACCATGTACTGTAGGTTGTGGAGCAGCTGTGCTGTGACTAGAAGCTGATAAGATTAGTCTCAACTAACTTCAAATGGTTTTTAACTGAACGTTTCCATTCAACCATTTATGATGAAGCATTGATATTTTATTGATATTTGATACACATCTTTATATATAATATATAGTATAATGTTTTATATTAATACAAAAATGACTCAGAAACTTGACAGTGCATTTTATGATAAGTAAAACGTGGGTCTTGGCCTCTCAGTATAGCTGCGACATTGTTGTATGGCAGCAACTGAAACATTCAATGCGGCATCAATGTATATATGTCTATGGCTGTCTACACTCAGACACACAGCAATGTTTGGCATGTGACTCACAACCTTCTTCCTGTCAGTGTATGGTCACTGAATGTGCCTGTAGGAAGTGTGAACATGAAGTCACATTCTAATATTAGTGGACAGGAAGGACTGAGGTGTGATATTTTATTCCTCCTGTTGGTTTTAATGCAGTAGTTAAAGTGGTGACTGTGATGGGTGCATGAAACGCAACCGGATAAATAGATAATCACACCTCAATCTTTCATAGTGTGTGTGGAGTGTTGTGATGTGTGTAAAGTAATATGTGTGTAATAGATATGTACATGTGTGTTTTGTCTTATTATGTAGTAGTTCAAGATAATTGTGCTGTAAAGAGATATTTTTCACAATGTCTCAAGATTTTGATTGACTAATTGATTGAAGTCCAATCCTATTATCTGCCAGATTAAGTAGACCCGTTGATTTAGTGGCACTCCCATTATTGTGGCGCATTTGTTGTTCTGAGGTTGTGTTGTTCTGACGTTCTGATGTTGATGTGTTTCAGCCCACATACAAGGGTGTCCTTCATCGTATTCTCCAGCCAGGCCCGGGTACTCCTGTCTCTCACCAGTGACAGGTATCGTATCCCTGTTCCTGACTAGCATCAATTTGCATTTGCCATAGTTAGCACTGCCATAGTTAGCACTGCCATAGTTAGCGCCAGTAGTCGGCATAGTTAGCACCAGTAGTCGGCATACAGCACTAACATAGTAAGCAAACAGGTCCGGTTGATCACAGATAATGAGTTCTACTCTAGTTAATCGGCTGTTGGTTTATGCATGACTGTTTTGAGGGTGAATATTTTCCCTCCACAGAGTATTGCTATTTATTTTATGTTTTGACAGTCAACAGCTGAAACAATTAATATTTTGCGCATTGAGTGCAGGACTCAAATTTCCACCTCACACCATTGTATGGATGAAAGTAATTATTATCAATCCTAAATAAAATTTTATTAAATAAATGTGTTAACCAGGACTTGGGGAGAATACATTATATGAAGATGAACTATCCACTGAGATCCTCTGACTAATACAAATGTATGTGCATTATATTACGTGAATGAAATCAAATTTTTCCTGCAGACTGTAGTGCAGCACAAATAGTAAGCACCAACAGTAATGAACCGATAGTTCCAATGGATCTCCGATGGTGTGTTTGCAGGGCAAAGATTGAACAGGGTCTTCTGGATCTGAAAGGCCAAACCCCTGCAGGAGAAACGTATATGCATGAAGGAATGGCAGCGGTAAGTAAAGTAGGAGTAATACATAGTATGTCAGTGTTAAAGGGGTCATATCATGCTTTTTTGCTTGATATTCCTTTATTGTGTCAGAGCCTTTTCATCCATGTATAAGATCTGCTCATCCACAACGCTTTACGCCACAGAGAGGTACTCTCTTCCCAAGAAAATACCTATCTTGAACTGCCAGAAACAGCTCGCTTGCAGTCAGCAGTCAGCACTATCCTGATTTTGATTTGTCACCAAATCACAGAAGTGAGAGGTTCTGCCTAGGGGCTAGTCTGGCACGCCCTCATCAAGCTAGCTCGAGCGGTTGTTGGTGGAGTTTGGTTCTGTTAGCGCCATGTCGAGAAGAAGGTGTGTGAATCTGTGTGAATGCAAATCCCCTTCATATGGACTTTCAAAAGGAGACAAAATGAAGAATCAGTGGTTAAATTGAGTTCCCTTTAATTTACGGAGTACCACACAAGACCAGATGACAACCCTGACGTTCCTTCCTAGCTCCATCTGATTTTGAATAATAATTATTATTAATTTATTATTTATTATTTTGAGCAAAACATTTATTTCCCATTCTTAACTAATTATTTGGGTCCAGGGGTATAATGATACCTTACTGTTCTGATTTTATTTAAGACAGTTGTATCATTACACGGAATACAAATGGAGTCTTGTTTAGGACCCGGAGCTTCATTAAGGAGGATTAACAGGGCTCTAGATGTGGAGGGTGTTCCATGCATGTGGGGGGACTGGAACGGGTTCATTGGTCTGACAACCTAAAACATTTGTATTAAAGAGGCATGAGCTAAAACTAAGACTTTCGGACATAGGTAAAAGCTGTTATTCAGCAATGAACTATGTAAGAATAAAACCGGGTATTGTCAACATTGAAACCTGTTCACCTTTTACAAATTCAATGATTATTGCAAAAATGGCATTACAATGACTCATTACATTAAGAAGAAAATGGACCTGCTTTAACTAGTACTTTACTGACTATTTTTATGTCAGTACTAATTTCCCGTGTTAACCTATCAGTTCTGACTAATTTATTTCAGTAATAACATGTAATTGTGGTAACTAGTAGCATTTCAGTAGGCCTACTTACATATCAGTTATATATAACATATCAGTGCTATCCATTTGTTTTTCAGTAGTAACTAGTAATGATGTAAATTAGTAGTATATTAACTATCTAGCTGTTTAATCTGTCAGTTCGAATAGTGGTGTTACCGTGTCATTGGTTACACATTTTGTTAACCAGTACTAAACGGTTGTTTTAACCATTGCTGACTAGTTGTTAACCAGTACTTACTGGCTGAATTAACATACACTAAATAGCTGTGTCAGCCAGTACTAACTAGCTGTGGCAACAATTACTGGCTATTCTGTCGAAGCACTATTAAGTTAACTAGTTGTGTTAACCAGTGCTAACTAGCTGTGCTACCTTGAAGGCCTCAGCTCAGATCAGTGCCCTGCCTCAGCGGTCAGCCAGCATCATCATAGCTCTGACAGACGGCGAGCTGACGCCCTACATCCTGGAACTCACAGTCAGGGAGGTAAGGAGAGTATTAAACAGGTTATGAACACATCACATCACAACACATCACAAGCCCATTATACCATGCTATGATCATGCTATGTTTATAACATGCTATGCAGTTCACATACATGTGATACCATGTTATTTTTATAAAATGTTATACCATATTATGTTAACATGTTATACAACGGATGTTTTTTAACGGGTACTACCATGTGATCTTAAAACATGTTATACCAAGTTACGTGTAACTACGGTACGATGTTATACTGACACCATGTTGTGTTATTAGCAGTTCCACCATGTTATATTTAAATGATATGTTTGTATCATACAATGTTTTGCAGGCTGATAAAGCGCGCACGTTTGGCACCAGAGTTTACTGCGTGGGAGTCAAGGACTTTGACGAGAGACAGGTACACTCACTTGATGTTAATATTTTTAATCTTTACATTGTTTATTTTATTTTTATATGGTTTGTTATTGTATCTAATGTTAATTTTTGTATTTAGTTAATATATTATGGGTGTTTATTTTTAATCTTGTTCTTTGTTTGGGTTGTTTATATTTGTGTGTCTTCTTCATATTGTTGTTCATTTATTTATGTTTGTGTAAATGCTGCTTGTTTGTGTGGTATATATGATGTTGTTTGTGTGCGCATTGCATCCTGTTTATGTTTGTGCATCCGAGCAGCTGGCGGAGGTGGCGGACACCAAGGACCAAGTGTTTCCTGTCAAAGACGGCTTCCACGCTCTCAGGGGCATTGTCAACTCCGTAAGTGCGCCTGTGTGTGCGCTCTTGTGTATGTGTGCGTTTTGGTTGGCGAGGCAGGAAGTGAATAAGAGAAGTTAGTCTCTGAGTCAGAAAAATTCCACACACGCGCATGCGCACACATATCTTATCTTATCGTAGGCCCTAGTGGGTGACTGAGTGTCAGCTCTGGCCTTGGTCTGTAACAGTAAAACAAACGCGTTAGTCCCACCAGCTGGCTGGACGTCTATTTTTACACCAAGTCTTAGTAAGGCCTCTTTGAAAGAGTAGAACAGGAATATTTATTTTCTGTATTTTATAATTTATTTCTATTCATTAAGTAGCTATGTTACAAGCGGTGCGAGAGTATTTTAAGTGAAACCAATAAAAATAATTGTGATTTGCTGTGTGCTTTCCCCAAGCCTTAATTCACTGAGGGCGCCGACCAAACGAGAAACACAGCATTCTCTACTGATTTGGGATTGTTTAGGTTTATGTTTTTTTTCAGATTTGTGAAGTTTTTTGCTTTTGAAACACACAAAATTTAATAAAACTACAATCGCAATGATTTAAAACACACATTTGATATGTTTATAAAGACTAAAAAATAACATAATTTAACGGTCGACTATTTGTGTCTGTGTCTTCATCTTCGTTTATGGAGCTAAAGATAAGATAAGCATAAGACTTGACCGGGCAAACACAAGCTGTTGTGTTTGCCAGGTTGGTGCACTATTGCAAAGGAATGTGGACATGTTATGGCCAAATGGCCATAACAACATAAAACAACAAAACATCAGAGAACCCTGTCCCAGATCTTAAAACACCTCACCGGACCAATCTCCTCAAGGAACTGAAGTTCGTACTATAGCTGAATCCATCAACATTTCATATTGTGATATGTTAGATCGGAGGTGATAGGAGCAACAGAGGAGTTACCTCATGTTTCTGCCTCATTCTCCTGTTGGTGTCTTTGTCTGACTCAAGCTGGGGCTGTCATGTAATGTCCAACCAAAAACTTCCTGTTTGTCCTGGGAGAAAAAAAACTTCCTGTATAATTCAATATTGTAACAATATTTCGATTTAACCTATAATTATTATAATAATGAGTCACTGTGATTTAATGTTTTAACTAGGGCTGGGCAACGATCAAAAGTTTTAATTGCGTTAATTGCATAGTATTGGTGAGTTATCTCACGATTAATCACACTTTCAAATTGTTGTTGTTTAAAAGTGGATTTAAAATATTACAATATTACTATTTTAAATAAATTGAGTTACCTTGTCCTGCCCCAGTTTTAACTGAAACTGAACTGAACTGATGTGGGGGGGGGGGGGGGGGGTAGGGTGGAAGGTGACCTAGGTAGGGAGGTAGGTGACCTTGGTAGGGTGGTAGGTGACATAGATAGGGTGGTAGGTGACCTAGATCCGGAAATTATCTAGGTAGGGTGGGAGGTGACCTAGATCCAGAAGTTAGGTTGGGTTGGGTTACAATAGCAAGGGAGGTTACCTAAATAGGGAGGGAGTTAGTAGGCAAGTGTTGTTGGTAGGCAAGGTAGGTTGGTAGGTTACCTAGGTACTGCTAGGTTTGGTCAGAGAGGTAGCTGACCAAGGTCAGCTGGTACGTGGAGACGTAGTTTTTCTAGCTGGGGTGGTAGGTTAGGGAGATGGGTTACCGAGGTAGTGTGGTAGTAGGTTAGGGAGATGGGTTACCTGGGTAGTGTGGTAGTCGGTTAGGGAGATGGGTTACCGAGGTAGTGTGGTAGTAGGTTAGGGAGATGGGTTACCTGGGTAGTGTGGTGGTAGGTTAGGGAGATGGGTTACCTGGGTAGTGGGGTGGTAGGTTAGGGAGGTGGGTTACCTGGGTAGTGTGGTGGTAGGTTAGGGAGATGGGTTACCGAGGTAGTGTGGTAGTAGGTTTGGGAGATGGGTAACCTGGGTAGTGTGGTAGTAGGTTAGGGAGGTGGGTTACCGAGGTAGTGTGGTAGTAGGTTAGGGAGATGGGTAACCTAGGTAGTAGGGTGGTAGGTTAGGGAGATGGGTTACCTGCTTTATGTGGTAGTAGGTTAGGGATGTGGGTTACCTGGGTAGTGGGGTGGTAGGTTAGGGATGTAGGTTACCTAGGATAACTGGTACATGTGGTGCTGCTTTGATGATGAACCCAGTAATGACATGCAGACTCTACATTATTCAGATCAAACCTCATCCATTGATGTTTCAACCAGTTTTCACAGTGATGTCCTGTGTCTCACTGCCTATTAATAATCACCTTCAATTAATTAAACATCAATCATTGTCACCTCGTCTTTAGAGGAATGAATATCTCACACTCTGTGCCAGAACACAGTGATCTCTCATTAAAAGTTCAGCACTTCTCTCATGTCTTTGGCTGTGCACATCATGTGTATTTAGCTGTACATCCTTTAAGACCAGCTCCTGGTGGTAGTTCTCCAACAATAACCATCCAGATCTCTTACTGCCCTCCTCTCTGTCTCCGTGCCCAGTGAGTAATGAGACAGGGGGGGAGGGGGGAGGCTCCAGCTATCTTCCTCACCATGCCCTATCAACCAATCCTATTTAATAAGGCCCTCTCCTCCATACTCCATACAAGTGGAAGCCACGGCCAACGCCAAACACAGGGTTCAAGTGTGCTGCATCGTGGTTAATGTGCTCTCTTTACTGACTGTGTCTCAGGATTTGCATAGTTTGTCCTTTGTTGATTTATTGAATCCCAGGAGATAGTGTGGCGGCTGGCCGCTGGACCTCTTTATATGATAATGTTCCTAATAGGATGGAGGAAGGGGCTTCTCTCGTATAATCCTGCGATAAAGGGCCGCCCATCTCCCCGCTCCCAGGTGTTGTAATCACTAGTGATAGCCCGTCCCGACACTATTCAATAAAACCAAAATAATCAGATCTGTTATTTATTTATTTTGTTTTTACCGCCAGATATTGGAGCAGTCATGTACGGAGATCGTGAGCGTGGCGCCATCAACGGTCTGTGTGAACGGTGAGTTTACACCTGTGTTAACAAGTGATCTGGGACCACTAAACCGCGCCCACTTTAACACTTCCACTCCATGATTTTAACCTGCTCTGGGACAACCAAACCACTTTCACTAAACCGGTTTTACTGATTTCGTTAGTTTTCGAGGTCTATTATAATGGATGTGTAGATGTCAGCAGACTAAGGAGCTATCTCAGTGTGTCAGGGAAAGTGCTTACTTTGTATTGGCAGGACTCAAATCAAATGATTAAAAATGCTGTCAGTAGCAGAATTAATTACCACCCTTGTCTTTCCTGCTTTCTTCTAACGGATGGTTTTGTTTCTGCTGGCTGCTTCCAGAGACCTTCGAGCTGGTGCTGAGAGGGCGGGGCTTCCCTCGCATCGGGGGTGTGGTCTGCAGCTTTGTGCTCAACCAGCAAACCATCCGTAAGAAATACACCCCTTAACTCAACAAATGAAGTGAATCAAATCAGCTAAATCAAATAAACAAAATGATTCAAATTAACTAAATAAACCAGCTAACCTTTACTAAGTCAATCAAATTCACCAATTAAACAGAATATATTCAATAAACTTAACCAACCAAATAAACCATCAAATGAATGTGGGAATAAATGATAGGCTAAATAAACAACAACAACCATTAAAAATGAATAAAAAATATATTCATGCATGAATAATTAAATAGGACATTAAAAAAGCTTCCCTAAAGCAGCTGGGCCTGGCTGTGTTTAAGGCACGTCCACAAGCACACCATTGAGTGCGCCTATTGACCGCTGGTACAGTTGAGTCCCTGGTGCTCTCTGGGTCTGCGTCAGTGTGTGTTCTGTGAAGCCCGCACAAAAGAACACATTTCAGTCTGATCTCCACAAACCAAATGGACTGTAGTTGTCAAAGCACCCAAAGAGTTAAGACCGGTTCAGACCAGAAAACAGTCTGTGCTGGTGTCCACACGGAGCTCTTCAGGGGGGGGTTTCCAGACGTGTTGTACGGCTGAAGCCACGTTCCTCAACGCGACACGTCCTCTCCTCGGTTTGGTCAGTAGGAGGGATGAAGCAGAGAGGCACCTCTGAGCGCCGCTCCACCACGTCCTCCCAGTCCAAGCGCCTGAGGAGCGGATGTAGGTCACTCTGAGCGCTCAGAAAACCCTCCTCTTCGCCTGAGTTCCCGTGGGGTTTGAGAGTTGGCACTGGAAGCGAGTCTTTTCCAGGATTCTGTTGGCATCGTGATCCGCAGAGTTGAATGCTGCCAGTATTGAAATCTCTGGTCTTCGTTTCCTCGTTGACTTATTTCTTGACATTCAACATTTCAGTGCTGGACTAAAATAGTTCAGTGCAAATATAATATGTTTCTAGTGATGGCGACTTGAGGAAGTGGCCGCTAGCAGATGTCTGCTGGGGCCTCGCTCACATCCGCCCACATGGGGCTGCCCATTTATCTATTTCATTTTCTCTTTTCAATAATTATTTTTTATAATTATTTATCTGCTGAGTGTTCAGGACCTTCTAAAGATGTTCGGAGAATAGACGTCTGGAGAACAGAAGTCTGGCCACACCGGCATTTAAATATACATACTAGGGCTGCTCCATCATGGAAAAAATCGTAATCGCAATTATTTCAGTCAATATTGGAATCATGATTATTCTAACTATTATTTTTGACTTTGAAAACATGATGCATTTATTCAGCATTTCTCTCCAAAAAACACTTTGTACTTTGAAATTTCCCCTTAAAAAGTACACAATGTTCCAATAGAAAATTTTTCTAATAGAAAATAATGTTACAAATAAGTATCCAGCTGTTCTGCAATTTCTATAAAACATTTAATGAATCAAATAAATATACTTAATTTGTTTTAAATTATTCTATTAGTTTGAGGAGCGCAATTAAATATTTTGATATATTTTGAATTAAACAGCTCTAATACATACATATACACAAATACCTGTGTGTGTGTGTGTATGTGTGTGTGTGTGTGTGTGTGTGTGTGCGTGTGCGTGTGTGAATGTGTGGTTATGTACAGTATGCATGTTAGTATGTGTTGTTTTTATTGTTAACATAATTATATATTATATTAGATTATATGACTTAGCCATGACCTCTAATCTTCTGGATATTCCACTGCGAGAACGAGCTGCTCAATAAGTAATAGACACAAACACAGTGGTGCTTGGCATTTAGAAGGAAAAGCTGACAAGTTATACAATGTTTTTTTGTTGGTGCGAGGGATTGACTCGTTTACTGTGTGCAGTTGTCTGTGTTATTTGTTGCTTTAAATAAATGTCCTTATTGTTTGTTTGATTACCCCTTTGTGTCATGGCAGTGGAACTATTTAATTTAAATAAATATTTTCGAAACAGAGCGCTTTGTAGACCGTAGTCTATGAGGACGCGTAAGGCGACGGCGGAGGCGCGGCGTAGCACCTCTAGAAAGCTGTGGAAGACCCTGAGAATGAAATTGATTATTAAAGCCTTTGAACCACAGAAATGTCCCAACAAATTGTGGCGTCATTGAGTTTTGTAATATATATATCCTATAAGATTGGACGATAATTTGATGGTCTGGCCTGACAAATCAGATTTGGCTATGTCAAGGAAACTCCTAGTATTATAATTATATTTATCATATTATAGTGCATAATTACTCTATATTATTTATTAGTATATGCTACATGTGAACCTCTTAAGATGGCGCAATTTGATTGGTTTGCTATCTCGGGATATTGGGCCCCCCCATCCCATGATTGAGATCTTGTCAATTCAATTATTCTCCTAAGGCGAATAATTGAATAATAATTGAATAATTATTTGCCGAGGGGAATAGTTGTAAGTTTTAACGTTGTACGTGAATATATATTCTGACCTCCAGGCACCAAGCCCAGCTCGGTTCAGAGTGACTACCTGCTGTGTCCTGCACCAATGCTCCATGAGGCTGGACAGTAAGTACTGACTGTCTGTCTGTCTGTCTGTCCGTCAGTCTGTCTGTCTGTCTGTCTGTCCGGCTTACTCACCACACATGTAAAAAACATTCCCCAGATGAGACATAATGCTTCATGTCGTGGCTTGTTTGTTGAGACTCGGGGTGTTTTCCGGTGGTTGTATGTAGTTTCAGTTATTGTTTCAGTATTCTTTCTCAAGGTGAACTTAATCTAATCAGAGGAACTGAAAAGATTGAAATTTGATTCCATCGGTGCATCTGGCGTTGGACAGGTTCCGTCGTCTAAAGAGTGGAAAAGTGCATATTCCTCGTCCCCTCACGTAATCCCACCGCAGAACAGATGATCACTGTGACAGTTGAGATGGAACAACAGATTTGAATGTCCTCTCCGATCAAATCCGATCAAAAATGTATGATTATGTCTCGGGCGGAATCCTTACCCGTCAACATGGGGCTTTGATTTAGAGATTAAATATGGTCCTCTGATGATGTAGTAGATTGTCTGGCCTCACCTCAGGTAATCCTCCCCGCGCCCCAGGTAGCCATGTGGGCCCTCCATGCCAGTTCACTAAGCCCACCGTGACATTGTTCCCTGACAACAACATGTTTTCCACAAACTATTATACAATATATACAATTAAATCAGGCCCAGTATCATAATCTACCTTCTATCTTTCTAGACGTACCAAAGATAAAGGGTTATTCCTGTTACCTATTCTTTGCAGGTTTTGAGTGGTATGGATGATATGTCTGATGTGATTTATTTTAAAAAATCACCTAGTTTGAAAAGATTAGATTAGATAATTAACACCTCCTTTATCTCCATCACCACCTTCTAACCTTCCTATAGCTCTAACACCTCCTATATCTCCAACACCTTCTTTATCGCTGACACCTCTTCTCTAACACCTCCTTTATCTCTGACACCTCCTCCATAACAATTACTTTATCTCCGACACCTCCTCTTTAACACCTGCTTTATCTCTGACACCTCCTCTCTAACACCTCCATTATCTCTGACACCTCCTCTTTAACACCTGCTTTATCTCTGACACCTCTCTAGCACCTCCTTTAGCTCTGACACCTACTCTACCTCCTCTCTAACACCTCCTTTACCTCTGACGACACCACTCACACCTCCTTATAATCTAGCTTCTCTCCAACACCTCTTGTATCCCCAACAGGAGGGGGGATATGGTAGACAGTAGAGGTGGTTGTTCTGTGGGCTTGGTGGGGGGGATATGGTAGAAGTAGAGGTGGTGGTTCTGTGGCCTTGATGGGGGGTATGCTAGAAGTAAAGGTGTGGTGGTTCTGTTCTGTGGGCTTGGTGGGGGGATATGGTAGACAGTAGAGGTGGTGGTTCTGTGGCCTTGGTGGGGGGGATATGGTAGACAGTAGAGGTGTGGTGGTTCTGTTCTGTGGGCTTGGTGGGGGGATACGGTAGACAGTAGAGGTGGTGGTTCTGTGGCCTTGGTGGGGGGGTATGGTAGACAGTAGAGGTGTGGTGGTTCTGTGGCCTTGGTGGGGGGTATGATAGAAGTAGAGGTGGTGGTTCTGTAGACTTGGTGGGGGGGATATGGTAGACAGTAGAGGTGTGGTGGTTCTGTGGTCTTGGTGGGGGGGATATGGTAGATAGTAGAGGTGTGGTGGTTCTGTTCTGTGGGCTTGGTGGGGGGGATATGGTAGAAGTAGAGGTGGTGGTTCTGTGGCCTTGGTGGGGGGGATATGGTAGGCAGTAGAGGTGTGGTGGTTCTGTGGCCAGGCCCTTGCTATGGTCTTCTGGCGCCTGACGGATGCTCTGTGTCGCCGTCTGAGGCGGCCTGCTTGAGTAATTCTTGGCTGCCGACAGCGACCCTTAAGAAGTCCTCTGGTAGTCGACGAGCAGACACATCTGCTGGAGCTTTTAGCGGGATGTGTGACAGATGCACGCCTTCCTTCCTCCAGCATCCCCTGTAAATAATTCACCAGGAGCTGACAATCCCCGCACCCCGACCACCTGCCCCGAATGTTCTGGCTCCCTCCATCTGTCCTCTCCTCCTCTCCGCGGTCCCGGCTGGTTTTCCCTGAGCAGGGAATACTCTGTTCCTCTCTGCCCCACATTACATCCTCGTACCCACTCCCGTTGGATCCCTGGCATCCCCTCAGGCCGCCAGTACCAGGGATGCGTGTTTCCGTCTCTGGCGCGGAGTGGAGGCATCCTGGGCAGGTGGACAGCGGTGACGTCTCACACGGAGCTCTGCTTGATACCCTTCCTCACTCCTCAGTCCGGTCCTCTTAACCTTTCTCTCTCTCCCGTCTACATTCACATTTATCTAAAGCGATTTACAATAAGTGCATTGGTCACAAGAACAATAAACAATATATCGCCTTTGGTACAGTAAGGATGTTCATAGAACCAAGTCCCAAGCACCAACAACTGCCAGGATAACCCTTCCCCGTATCCAACAAAGATAGCTTTTTCTTTTTTGGCTGCCAGTGCGTACGACCTACACAAAGGGACAGAATGAGGCGGACAAAGTACTCCTATTGATTTCAATCATTGATGCATGCGTTCTCTGAGATGTTGGTTAGCCCCCCCCCCCCCCCCCCCCCCCCCGGTGGGTGATGGGGGCCGGGGGGGTTGGGGGGGGGGGGGGGGGGCGAAAAA
>JAOPUA010000147.1:20125426-20135887 GCA_027122455.1 Trisopterus luscus | reverse complement strand
ATGTGTGGCGTGTGTGCGTGTGTAAACAGGCAAAAGCGTGTGTCACACGGTGAAACCGTGAGAGTTGGCAGCTCTGTAGCAGTATCATGATTAGCCCTGCGATAGCAACCGCGGCTGCGTAGCCTTTGTGTTTTATTCATACATTAGCTTCCTTGATTTCGGGATAATGAGCATTGATTTATCATTCATAAAATCCCTCATAAAGGATAATGAGCCTTTGTTTTGATGACACTGAAAATGCAACAGAAAGCCATTTATATTAGTTAGCTCTCACAGGTTATTATGCTAACACTGTTTATCAGCAGCGCCAAGCTCTCAGCGTTTGAGAGTTTGATTGGGAGGAGAGAACGCACTCTCTCACTCTCTTCATCACATTCTGACTTTTTGCATCAATCTCTGAGTCGCTCCAACACACTCAGACTCTTCTCATCACACCCCACATCCTCCTCTTACTACTAGGGGTAGGAGATATGGTGGAATTATTTAAGATTAGATACCAAGTAATAAAGAACCAGAATCACAGATATCATTCCTTTTATTATTCAAAGTGGCATGTGAATTTTCATGTGGGGGAGAGCAGTGTGTCGTGGTTTATGAGGTGAATGCATTATCAAAACTCTAAATCTTGACCCCTAAATGATATGCCAAAGGTTAGCAATAATTGTAAGGTGAGTGATAGAATAGAGTTTCTACCTGCCACTCCAAACTGAAGCATGTTAGTATGAAGCAAGCAATTTGCTTTCAGCTGAATGCATGTTAAAACACAGTTTTTAAAGGCAAATAACAAAAATAAAAAAATGTTTATTGTATATTGAATGTGTCACATGATCAAACATTTGAATTATCAAAGTGCACAGAATTAGATGTGGAACCAGCCAAAATAAATATCACTGCACCCCTCTATGTACCTCTACCTCTACACAGTACAACTACTACCAAACTACTACACCCCTCTATGAACCTCTACCTCTACACAGTACAACTACAACCAAACTACTACACCCCTCTATGAACCACTACCTCTACACAGTAGAACTACTACCAAACTACTACACCCATCTATGTACCTCCACCTCTGCAGTACAACTACTACCAAACTACTACACCCCTCTATGAACCTCCACCTCTACACAGTACAACTACTACCAAACTACTACACCCCTCTATGAACCTCCACCTCTAGACGGTACAACTACTACACCCCTCTATGAACCTCCACCTCTACACAGTACAACTACTACACCCCTCTATGTACCTCCACCTCTACACAGTACAACTACTACCAAACTACTACCCCCCTCTATGTACCTCCACCTCTACACAGTACAACTACTACCAAACTACTACACCCCTCTATGTACCTCTACCTCTACACAGTACAACTACAACCAAACTACTACACACCTCTATGAACCTCTACCTCTACACAGTACAACTACTACCAAACTACTACACCCCTCTATGAACCTCCACCTCTACAAGAACCACCATACTACTACACCCCTCTATGAACCTCTACCTATACACAGTACAACCACCTCGAAATTACTACACCCCTCTATGTAATTCTACACAGTACAACTTCCACCAAACCACTACATAGGGGCAACTGATTAAGAATATA
The DNA here is from genome assembly GCA_027122455.1 of Trisopterus luscus. Lineage (NCBI taxonomy): Eukaryota > Metazoa > Chordata > Actinopteri > Gadiformes > Gadidae > Trisopterus > Trisopterus luscus. Next base: position 20,134,263 of record JAOPUA010000147.1, on the reverse strand, counting down.
TTTTTTAATACAGTAAAATAGCAGTCTCTGTAGGGAGTCTAATGAGAATCCCGGTTTTCTTAGAATAAAGATCATGATTCTCTGAAGATTTGTTTTCAACAAAAAAGTTGATTGCATTAATTTACCTGATATAGAAGGAAATGCAACGGATATGATGGTGCCTGATATTGGACCGGCACTAGTATCAATCCTATTTATGCAAGAATTCATCCTTCAAAAAGAGGGGTATTTGTAGTATTGATATTTTGATACAATCCGCCCACCACTGCTCACTACCCCTTGATCACCCTGTCACTCTCTGCCTCACTCTCTCACCAATCACCCCCTGTTCTGCTAGCTGACGGAACACGATAACACAGTATATAGCTTATATCTTTCATCATATATTGTGACACATATTGTATTGTATGTTTATCATAATAACCTGAATAACACATTCATAATAAGTATTAATTAATAACAACTTCCCCAGAGCTGACATTGATATGGGCTCTACGCAATGTCTTATGATTAGCAAGATAATTAGCAATAGCCTCTGAAAGCCCAACACAACATCAAAATACTCTGCAAGGAATCCAAGGTGTGTGTGTGTGTGTGTGTGTGTGTGTGTGTGTGTGTGTGTGTGTGTGTGCTTGTGTGTGCTTGTTTGCACCTGTTTCTACCTGCCCTTTCCCACACTCTGATCAGACGTGACTGATGGCAGTGATCAGGTCTCCCGGCAGACATTAAGTAAATTACCTGAATCATCACGCGGATTACTCTCATTAGCACCTGATTAGCATCCAATTAACATAACGAGTGTTTGACTTGTGATGTCTTCCAGTTGTTGCAGCAGCTGGCAGGGGGGAGGAGGGAGGGGAGGGAGGGGGTAGGGGCTCTACCTGCACCCAGATGACCCCCGGCTGGGGTCAGAGGTCAGCCGAGATGAGGAGGTAGGGCTTTGCCATGGGTGACCTGCTGGAGGTTAGTGTCACAGACACTGGACACAGGGTTCAGGTGAGGTGAGAGACATGTGAGGGACAGGTAAGTGAAGGTGATTATGGATCCAACCGCAGGTTAGACTCGCCCCCACTGCTAAACTTAACTCTTACCTAATACCTAAACAAACCATCTCTTACCTCATACCTAAACCTAACTATCTCTAACCTTATACCCTAAACTTAACCATCACTTACCTCATACCTAAACTTAACCATCTCTAACCTCATACCCTAAACTTAACCATCTCTAACCTAATACCCTTAACTTAACCATCACTAACCTCATACTTAAACTTAAACATCAATAACCTAATACCCTAAACCAAACCATCACTAACCTAATTCCCTAACCGTAACCATCACTAACCTAATACCCTAAACCAAAGCATCACTAACCTAATATCTAAACATGAACATCATTAACCTAATTCCTAAACTAACCATTTCTAACCTTATACCTAAACATAACCATCCATAACCATCCATAACCTAAATATCTCTAACCTAATCCCTAAACTTAACCATCTCTCCAAATATAATCATATACATTCAGATTTCTTGGATTGACAGAATAGTGGCTCTCTAAGAATGACAATTGTACAACTGAGCTGTCCTCCTCCCCATCTGTCATGGTTCAGAGTGTTGGTGGAACGTGTGGACCAGCACGGTCTAAAGTGAGACTTCTGGGAGTGATATTAAAACGCTGAACGCTGCATTAACACCGCTCTCCTTCCGCTCCCCCTCCAAGCGGCTCAACTTTAATTCAGTCATTGCATGTGTAGTTACCGCTAAGTGTTGTTTAAAACTAAAAAGCTAACCTGCTGCTGCCGGATTAAAGACCATGAATGACATTGTGTTTTATCTGGGGGCGTGGCGGGGGGAGTCTTTCTGCACTAATGACAACAAAAGCCCTAAACACTACTACATCTCCTGTTTCATTTAATCTGGGAGGATTATCTTTCACTGCTAATGTCTTAGCGTAAAACCAGCTATGAATATTAAATACATTTCCTCTCCAGATGCTCTGATGTCAAACCTCAACACATTTGTTCTGACTTTCCTCATATGGGGTGAATTACTTGCAGAAGAGTTTGCCTCTGCCTGGCGTCCTATAGGAAGCAGCGTCTCCAGGGGGTGGGGTCAGAGCGCTGCTCAGAGGGGCTAACGTGTGTTAATGGCCTTGTGCTTCCTGCTGACCTGGGAGGGCTTAGTAGATGATATTAACCACAACAGAACAACACTCCTACTGCACAGGATTACAATGGGCGCCACATCTTCAGTTCTATATATACACTACTATTATATATATATACTATTATATATATTATATATACTACTATTCTACTGTATCACTATACTACCCGCACCATAACTATGGGGTATGAGAGTTTTAATGAATGTTGAATGATGGCCATCAAGAGGGGAATAGTTGTGAACATGATGCCTTTTAAGAATGATAGCGTCACTGATTCTGCTGCCGTGCCGACGTTGTCTTTCACTGGGGGTGAGAATGAAGTGGTAAAGAGCCCCGCGCCTGATTGCAGTTGATGAATAAAACAAGGCAGTGAGCAGTGAGTGATTCATCACCATTCTATTAGATGAACTGTGCTGAACTATACGAGGCGTACACCTCTGGATACAAAAAAACCCAAACGTCCCTCTGGCTGGGGCCCTGTAAACTTCAGTCTGTCCTGTCTGTGCATCCATCCACAACTTGATGATGTGTGGATGATATCTATGATATCTCAATCTGAGCAGGGAACGGTTGTCAAGTGAAGACTAACCATCAGTGTTTAAGAAGATCCTTTTTCTCTCTACTGTGGACTCTAATTAACTTAAACCGTCCCGATGACAGTAAATAGCCAAGGGCAATAGTCGATAACTAATGTGTTGAATATTGCAATTAGTGTGGCAAAGTACTTACAAGGATCAAATTAAAAACTTCATTAAGCCGCACACTTAATTAAGAAACACTTTTGGGTTTACATGATAAATTATGACACCATTAAATCTTCCACTAGTGGCTGTAATGGCTTCTAGCTCCTGGGTATCACCAGTGTTCCTCCAAGGACCTGCGGTATTTATTAATGACTTTTATTAGAAATAATGTTTCCCTGCCAGGGAGCTCTCTGGCGCGGAGACGCCATACCTCAGCATCCTGTCCAACATGTCACCTTAATTGAAACATGGAACGGGCCTCGCTGTGGTGGAGAAGAAACACCTTTACTTTAAACACCTTTTATAACGCCTTGTAGTCTAAAACACCTTGTACTCTCAATCACCTTCACTTTTAAAATGCCTTGTAGTCTAAAACACCTTATACCCTAAATCTTCTTCACTTTTAAAACACCTTGTACTTTTAAAATTGTTGACTTTTTAACACTGTATACTTTTGAAACCGTAGTACCTTTAAACATCTCTTGCTTTAAATGGCATATGCCATGCAAGTGCCACCCTACTGAACTAGTCTGGACTCGCCACTGATGGCTAGTTTACTGTCTCCTTTTCATAGTTTAGTCGTAACTCTCATTCTTTTGTATATGAAATAATATATGCAGCATAATGATATAATTAAAAATTATTTATACATTGCACTTTAGAATATTAGCAACTTTGAAGCATTGATAAAGTAGTCGAAGATAGTTCTTCCTGAATTCAGCATTTCTAAAGTATTGTTCGTTAATTAATACTCATCAGTAAACAATTCATAATCAGTTATAATTGATGATAAGATAATGAAAAAATATATATAATTAATATGATTAGTTATTTATAAAAAATAATGATGATTTCTAACTATTTACAACGTGTTAATAATGCTTTATAAACACAATAATGCTATAATTCATAAGTTCAGGTAGTTAAAAATTATTACAGATTATTTTGGGGAGTTACACAGAAGTGAGGACTATTTATGCCTTACTACTTCTAACTTATAGGTACGTGGTACTGCTGCAATGATGCTTGAGGCTTTTCCACCCTAATTATATTAATATATGAATAATTTATAACTGATCATGAATCAATTCAATAATGAGTATTACTGTATAAACAATGCTCTATGAATGAGGAATTCCCTATTTACTACTGCTTTATTAATGCTTCAAAGTTGCAGTTATTCTAAAGGGCTAATTGACAATTGGTTTCAAAGTATTAATAATAGTGAAAAAAGGGCCACCAGCCCAGCGTTGCGTGAAGATATCTTATCCTATTGACATCTTATCTTCTTTAGCTTTGAAACGGCTTCTGGATCATTTCCAGGAAATGATTTAAAACAAGTGTCCGTGCCATGACTGAATTATGAACTGTTTATTTCATAATGTTGGCCACAATATGTTAATGTGTCCCCCCCTGTGGTGAGCAGATGGGAGGCTTTACTTTATTTTCCACATCAACTCTGATTATTGTCCTCTGCCAGCAGCCACCTGCGGTTCCCCGTCTCGTGTCAGGATGTGTGTTGTGGACGCCCAGTGGGTGCCACCAGTGATACAGCGTCTTCATAAAGGAAATCACCACGCACATATTGACACCACCTTCAGGGGCACATACATCATCTCCACCAGACCGGAGGGGAGGGCCTGGCTGTGAGCCAACTCCTCATAATACGACCTCCTCACGTCCCCGTCTCACTTCCACCTCCTTACCACCTCCACCACCAGCCCCCACCTCCACCACCACCCCCCACCTCCACCACCACCTCCCCACCTCCTCCACCAGCCTCCGCCTCCACCACCACCTCCCCACCTTCTCCACCAGCTCCCACCTCCACCACCACCTCCTCACCTCCTCCACCAACTCCCCATCACCCCCTCCTCCCCATCACCCCCTAGTCCCCATCACCTCAACCACCTCCCCATCACCCCATCTTCCCCATCACCCCCTAGTCCCCATCACTTCCACCACCTCACCACCACCCCCTACTCCCCATCCCTCCTCCACCACCAGCTGTTTTAGATATAGTAGCGGTTGAAGAGATGTGTGCTGCTCTCACGTCACTGCCCTTGTTGGGAAGTGTGGAGATCCTGTGTCATAATCCCGCAGAATATTCCTGATATTGGGAGCCCTCTCGCTGGGGGGATGGCTCACTATATTAATCGGCCCCTGTGTTCTAAAATGTAAATTAAAGTGAAGCGCTAAGCCTCGCGGGAGCCAGGCCGTTCTTAATTACTCTTCCTCATGTACGGATGTGCAGCGTGACTCGCAACGGGTTCACAAATATGTCATTGATGATGGCTCCTGCATTACAATTACACTCTCCTGCCTGGCTAAGCCCTGTGTTCCAGCCGGATCAGTGCTGCTCGTAATGCCCCCACCAGGCCCTATTGTGTGCTGCCATTAGCGAGACAGATTTAAGAGGTTAGAGTCACAACCCTTATCTACCCATTTAAGAACATATACAGCTCAGACAATGCACTGACCATTAATCTATAATAGCCTTTAGGATTACAAATATGCTCTTTGAGTTTAATTACATATTGCTTTGGGGGGTTTAGAGAGGCTCACTGTCTTCACTGCTCAAGATAAGGGACAGAAGGACAAAAAATTAACAGAAGGATTTCTTTAATCTCAGGAAGTGAAAGTTGTGTTTTTTTTATATCATGGCTGCTACAGAGACAGGTAGGATTATAGAAAGAGAAAGCTTTTATAATGCTTTCTTATATCGGATACAGTTAAAAAAAAATTTAACTTGATAGTGTTTATATTTAAGTAAGTAATACGAATATATCAAAATTCTTCTGAAACATTAAAACAAATTCCCAAAACCTTCTATTGTGTCACATTTCAGATACATTTGAAAACATATTTCAGATGTGTTTTTTTTACCATCAACTAACCCTCAAATTTCAACCTTCACCTCCTCCCGGGATGAGAACAACACATCCTTCAACAATGAGCATATCCCTCCCTCCCAAAGATGGTACAGTATCATCACCTCCTCCCAACGACGGTATCACCTTCTTCCAATGATGGCATCATCACCTCCTCCCATTAATGACATCATCACTTCCTCCCAATGATGACATCATCACCTTCTTCCAATGATGGCATCATCACCTCCTCATCATCACTTCCTCCCAATGATGACATCATCACCTGCTCCCAACGCTGACATCATCCCCTCCTCCTAATAATGACATCATCACCTCCTCACAACGATGACATCATCACCTCCTCCCAACGATAGGACATCACCTCCTCCCAATAATGACATCATTACCTCCTCCCAACGATGACATCATCCCCTCTTCCCAATGACATCACCTCCACTCAAAGATGACGACGTAATTTCCTCCCGACGATGAAACCTTCACCGTGTAGTGTACAGTGTAGTATGGGATTTTATGTTTAAGGCATTTATCTTGAATTTAGATTAGATAGATAGAAGATACAAAAACAATTGTATTGGTTGAATTGTCTTACAATTGTTATATTTTACAATGTCAAGTTACCATACATAACATTAGTTTAATTTGTATTATCACTTGAACTCGAGTTTGTTATTCTATTGACCTTTAATCCAGACCAGTTCTTCATGAGCATAGCCTAGCCTTTTGATGCTGCTCCAAATCCCCAAATTCTACTCCACTAGTCGTAGTAATATAACTTGCTCCACAATGAACACATTGAAAACACAATTAATCCATTCTGCTCTGTGATTCCAGTGGATGGTGCTGAGGGAGCATCTGGAAAAAAGACTGACTCCAAGTTTCTTTTCCAGGGGACACCAAAGTCATAATTCAGTAGCTTAAGACAAGGACGTCCATCTTGTACACTTCTTTGAAGATTATTGGGAGGATTATGACTTTAATTAGTATGCAAATGTATTCCTTTATGATGGGGCTTCTTCTTTCTTCATTATATTTCATATCTTTATTTGTCCTTTATCAAAGTGGAAGTTTCAATTCATTTTATCTGTGTAAAAGCGGCATAATTTATAGCTATGTAATTAATTTCAAATGCATTGCCTATTAATCAGACAGAACTGCAGGATTATGGACACAGAATTTAGTTTAAACGTAACATACATGTCCACTTTTTACAGTATCAAGGATACTTCATTACAAAACTGGTAAAGGAAGGGCAGTTACAAAACTCTGACAATGAGGAAGTCATGAATCAATTGGAGAGATATTTTGGATAGACAGAGAGAGACAGACAGACAGGCATGTATATATATATATATATATATAGAGAGAGAGACAGAGAGAGAGAGAGAAGAGAGAGAGAGAGAGAGAGAGAGAGAGAGAGAGAGAGAGAGAGAGAGAGAGAGAGAGAGAGAAGTGACATTGTACTTAATGTGGTAGTCTAGGTATTATGGATAAAGATGGTTAATTGTAGGTATTAGGTTAGACATGGTTAGGTTAAAGTATTAGGTTAGAGATGGTTAGGTTAAGGTATTAGGGTTATGTTTAGGTCCCGGTTTCGCTGTGGTTAGTGTTAGCTATTAGGGTTAAGGCTTTTGTACATTGTGTATTGTATGGTACATAACCACTCTCCCAGCGTGGTGGGTTTTAATCAGGCTGTCTCACCAGGCCCGGGGGAGAACATCCCATAATTCCCTTCTGTAAACAGGATCTCCTCCCTGCGGGTCACCTGCCGTAACCTTCATTAGAACTACAAGGCCCACCTTCCACTGTGATCGCTTCAATCACACCCGCACATTTAAATATCCCTAGGGCTTCACATTAAAAGCCTCTGCAGCACATTTAAATATCCCCAGGCTTCACATTTAAAGCCCCTGCAGCAGATTTATGTGCTCATTGAGGGAATTGCATTCAGTGGCGGACCGCTCTGCAGAGTCCATTACAGTCATTATAACTTCCCAAGCTGCACTGCTCCATAAAAAAACAGACGGGGACAAATATCCACAGTTTGTCTCTCGATTGGACCATAAATTGTTGTGTCCCTTCAGCCAAGAAGCACCAGCCAGCATATTGCTCTCTCGCTCTCACTCTCGCTTCGCTCTCTCTCTCTCTCTCTCTCTCTCTCTCTCTCTCTCTCTCTCTCTCTCTCCCTTACACTCTCTCTGTCTCACTCTCTCTCTATCTCTCTCCCTCACTCTTTCTTTGTCTTTCTGTCTTTTTTTTTCTCTCTCTCTCTCTCTCTCCCTTACACTCTCTCTCTCTATCTCTCTCCCTCACTCTTTCTTTGTCTTTCTGTCTTTCTCTCTCTCTCTCTCCATCTCTCCCCCTATCTCTCTCCCTTGCTCTCTCCATCTCCTCTCTCTCTCCATCTCCTCTCTCTCTCTCCATCTCCTCTCTTTCTTCAGCTCTCACTCTCTCCATCTCTCTCTCTTCATCTCTTTCTCTCTATCTCTTCTCTCTCTCTCTCTCACTCTCTCACTTGCTCGCTCTCTCTCTTTCTCTCCCCTCTACTAACATAGCATTAGAGCAGTAGAGGAGGTTTGCCACTTACATCTAGTATAGTCATCGTGGTTCTTGTCTGGACCAATCAGAAGAATGGGATTCCCGCTCCCTCTCTGCAGTGAAACATTATACAAATGTTAGCGCTAGATAACTTAGCGGCTAGGCTAACAGCTGCAATGCCGGGAACAGGTGATGTAGGGCCGCTGCTCCTCCCCCTCGCGCCTCCTTCTCCTCACCAAGGAGTTTTTATAAATAATCCTCCAGCAATCTGTCTCCCTCTCTCTCTCTCTCTCTCTCTCTCTCTCTCTCTCTCTCTCTCTCTCTCTCTCTCTCCACACTCATATTAATTACTATTACAGCCAAATCAAACATCTGTCATGCTGGAATATACAAATTAATTTAGCTGCTTCTTACCATCCAGCAGAGGGTGTGTATGCATGTGTGTGTGTGGGGGGGGGGGGAGGGGGGTCTGGTAAACACTAGATTTATT
>JAOPUA010000147.1:19950407-19964340 GCA_027122455.1 Trisopterus luscus | reverse complement strand
CACACACACACACACCCACACACACACACACACACACACACACACACACACACACACACACACACACACACACACAATGTAAGGAGGAGAAGGAGGGTTGGACAGGAGTTGGGCGAGGACAGGAGGAACAGTGTGAGGAGAGGGAGAGGAGCAGGAGAAAGATGGGGAGCAGGAGGAGCAGGGGAGGTACCTGGTGTTGTTCTCCTCCAGACAGACAGGGGTCGGAGACACACTGAGGACAGCAGCCCCCAGCAGGGATCACCAGGTTCTGCTCCTGAGAGAGAAACATAGGTCATGGATTCAATCCCACCGTCTGCAGCCTGTTGTTTTTAAAGATCCCATATCATGCTTTTTTTGGGTTATATTACATCTGGGGGAACTACTAGAATACTGCACAGTCTGTTGTTTCACACAATTATTGAGGGGCGTTCTTAGTGGGCGCCAATACTTCCCCTGGCTCAGACTTCGATTTTTCTATCTTAGCGGACGTAAAACATGTAAACTTACGTCATAACAGTCGGAAGCAAAAAGAAAAGTCGAAAAAGCATGATAACAACTTTTTAAAACTTTGTGAAGTCGAGACCTTCGGACCAGGATCCATCCAGAGCACTACTATGTAACGGTTACCCACTAAGTTGTTTTAGGGTTTGGTTTTCCCTTCAAGGATAAGTAAGTAAAAAGTTCTACTTGGATATAACATTGTTTGGGCTACTAATGGTGGACCTTTTAAGGGTTCCCCTTAATGAATTTTGTGTATATGACTGGATGTACGTACGGGCTGGCAGGTCACCGGCTGGCACTCGGCAGCAGAGCAGGCGATGTCCCCGTCCTGACAGACACACCTGGAGCAGGGAGAGGAGCTCCACACGCCTCCATGGTTGAAGAGCTCACCCTGCACCGAGCAGGAGGCTACACACACACACACATCAATACACATGTACACATTAGTACCCCCCCCACACACACACACACACACACACACACATCAATACACATGTACAAATTAGTACCCCCCACACACACACACACACATATCAATACACATGTACAAATTAGTACCCCCCCCCACACACACACACATATCAATACACATGTACAAATTAGTACCCCCCCCCACACACACCCAAACAAGCACATTAAACCACATGCATACAAACATATAAATACACAAATTACTGCATTAAATGCACAAATTACTACCCAAGCACAGACAAAAATATAAGCTATACACAAAAACACACACACATTGAAACACCCATACACACAAACCCATAAACAGCCCCCGCCTACCTCCATCGCGGACACAGATGGGGCAGCACTGTCCTGCTAAGGTGTGGGGGGTCTGGTTGGGGGGGCAGAGGAGGGGAGGGCAGGGGAGGCGGGAGCAGGACACACTACCCCCGGAACACACACACTCCTCACAAGGGGAGGGGCTCCACTGGCTGTTGTCCTGGGGACACATACACAAACACACAAACGCAACTACTGGAAGTGTTGGTAAGGTGGTACATTAGGGCTGGAAGGAGGAGGGGAGAGAAGAGGAGGAGAGAGAAAGAGTGGAGGAGGTGCTTTACTCCATAAGTGAGTCCATGGTGCTGGCAGAGGTCTTGAGACGTTGACACACACTCTGGACAGCAGCCATCAGCTGGGATCCTCAACCGCTCACCCTACACACACACACACACACACACACACACACACACACACAACTATTATTTTGAATTAATTATTAAATGTAAATAATTTTTTATTAATTGTTAATTTATTGCACAGACGCAAACATTGTCTGTGTCGGAATTGCTAGGATACTTCCTATACCGTCAATACCTATTTAGGAAGCTTCCTTGTTAGGAATCCTGCTTTGTGAAAGAGCTTCACAAAGTGCTGCCTGATGCTGAATATACACAGCAGTGCGCAGAGCTGCTTGCATTTATACTTCCAAGTCACTCAAACGTGTACACAAGGGTGCACTATAGTTTTTCTGACCCCAAATTTACATGAATTAACAGCAAACAAAACCAATCAGTGACTAGAAAGAATTGCTGACCTCTGGGAGGACAGCACGTCTTTGCATACACCTCCATGACCGGGGGTTGATGAGGGACTGATTAGTGTCGGCCAGTTGGAATTAAGTAACGCAGTGAAGGACATCACAAGGTCAGGTGATCATAATTCATTCCTGAATCACGATTCATACCTGAATCATAACCCTAACCCTAACCTAATCATATAAGGTAACTGACTAACTAACTAACTAACTAACTAATTAACTACCTTGCTAACTACCTTGCTAACTTACTAACTAACTACCTTATTAGCTACATAACTAACTACCTTACGAACCAACTACTTTTTACTAACTTACTAACTAATTTACCAACTTACCAATCAAGTCACCAGCCAACTCACTAACCCGGCTCACCTTGTGGTAGTCGCAGCGGGGGTCGGGGCAGCGGGGGGGCAGGCAGACGGTGATGTCACTGTAGCAGGTGCACGTCTCACATTCCGGGCCTTGCCACGATGTCGCCGTCTGGAGAGAAATGGGAGAGAGACATCAAACACACAGGAAACCCTTCAAATGCAAGAGGAAACATACTACTATCAAATACTCACAAAAGAGATCAGACACACAGGAACCAGAGACCTAAGAGCACATCAGAGATCACATCAGCGATGAAAGAGCAGATCAGAGATCAAAGAACAGACAGAGATGAAAGAGCAGACCAGAGATCACATCAGAGATCAAAGAGCAGCCCAGAGATCACATCAGAGATCAAAGAGCAGATCAGAGATCAAAGAACAGCCCAGAGATCACATCAGAGATCAAAGAGCAGACCAGAGATCAAAGAGCAGACCAGAGATCAAAGAGCATCCCAGAGATCACATCAGAGATCAAAGAGCTGACCAGAGATCAAAGAGCAGACCAGAGATCAAAGAGCATCCCAGAGATCAAAGAGCAGACCAGAGATCAAAGAGCAGACCAGAGATCACATCAGAGATCAAAGAGCAGATCAGAGATCAAAGAACAGACCAGAGATCAGGGGAGAGTGTGTGTCAGGTATGTGTACAATGTGTGTACAGTTTGTGTCAGTGCCTCAGCCAAGACCATGATGAAGGAGGAAGAGTTAAGTCCAAAAAGATAAGTCCAAGGAATCTCAAACATATGGTTATCAATTAGCTACAGAGGCTGATATCGATTAGCTCTTTGTGGCTAACTGCATGCACAGAATCAATGCTCAATCAATACTCCAACAGCTACAATTCATCTCCTTTTACTCCAGGGAGTGAAGGAGGAGGCGTTGGTAAATGGAGGAAGAGGAGGGTGAGAAGGGAAGGAAGAGGAAGAATCCATGATTTACGGACCTGCAGCCTGGACCTGGATATGAAACCCTTTGGGTATTATGTTAGAGACCAACCTCAGCAACACTTTAAAACCAGATACCAGAACCCGATTAAACCAGTTCAAACCAAACCAGATGAACCAAGTAGCCAACAGTAGAAGTGGAATCTCTGCCCATGTAACAGGGTAACCTATGCTACTGAGTTGCACTCCAATTCAAAAGCCAATCTAGACGGCCGTCGAGGTGAGACGTTAACAGGCCTCAGTGCAAGCAGGGCTGAATAACAAACTGGAGCCAGAGTTTGTGAGTTAGAGGGAAGCAAGCTGCCAGGCTGTGCAGAAGGTAATTGAGTGAGAATGGAGCCAGTGGTTGAGTGGCGTTGAGGAGAGGACAGAGGTTGAAGATATTTCTGAAGCAAATCCAATCTACAGGGGACATAACGACTCATTGCACTTCAGCACACTAGACCCAGTTTACAGCATGGAAAACCACTCTTAGCACCAGAGCAAATAGTTCATAAATTAATAATCCAACCGTATGGAACACAGTTCATTCATAAATTCATATATGGCAAAGTACCTAGCTTACAGCACCACCCTCAAAGTACCTAGTTTATAGCTTTAAGCGAGCTCATAGCACCTAGCTCAATGCACCTAACTCACAGCAACTAACTGATAGCCACTAGCTCCTAGCAAGTAATTCATAGCACCTGGCTTATAGCAACTAACTGATAGCAACTAGGTAATAGCACCTAGCTCATAGCAGCTAATCATGGTACAGCCTGATGTACTATGATATGTCTGATATGGCTGATGAGGGTGATCTTTAAGCCATACAAAGACCTTCAGACATGAAGATGAAAGTGTGTGTACTACACACAATTGTGTGGCAATTAGGTGATGTTTTAGTGATGTTGATTAAAATATCCAAAACATGTTTGAAGATCTTGTTTGCATGTGTTAAAGCAAGTAAATGAAAGCATAAAACTGAAAAAATTAAAGTAAAAGAAATAAATAATATACTTAATCTGAGGCATCCCTTTACAGATTAAATCGCTTTGATGTTTTCTTGACTCATGAAGGCCAACACTAACAATAAAAAAAATATAAAACATACAATATCTATACATATATACAATACAATATCTACAATATCCAGATTTACTGCAGAGTAGCAAAGCTGTCTGGTATAGTTTACTGTTCACGTTGACCTCCCAGAACACAGCAGTGTGGACTGAGTTCTGGCATAGGGGCTGTAATTTGATTGTAATGTATTCATTGACTGACCTTTAATCACTGCTCCCAGCGACTAAATGATCTCCCAGAGGAGACGGTGTAGTGAAACAGCCGCCACACCGTCTGCTCATTCTTCCAACCCAGAAGACAGTCAACCTTTAACCCATTCAACCTTCAAGGAAGGTTGAATGACTGACTCAGGGCCCTGTTACCAAGGGACACTTGGTATGGGAACCGATACCAAGGGAACTGTAATCAGTGGCTATTACAAAGGTAACGGTTACCAGGGTAACTGTCATCAGAGGCTATTACCAATTTCAAGGGCACCGTCTTCTGACAAATAAGATCATCAACAAACCTCTGGCTGTATGTTTTTGCACTCTGGGTTCAATATGGGCACGTAATAATGTGTTCTCAATTAGGCAGAACAGCAGTCTGTTATGATTGTGCTTGTGAATAATGAATGAGGCTTGATTAATATTTAAGAGATTTAAAGGCCTTGTGAAATTCTGTTTAACCACTGAAGTTCCCGTCGTCTTGCTGTCTCACAATGTTGCACATCGCTAAATGCAGGCTGTGAAAATGATGTTCAGGGTGGCTGAAATAATTGAAAGGGTATGCCTTCTTCCAGCCTTCTAACCTCTAACAGAGACCACTCACGTGGTCCAGGACCCTAAATAATGGAGCAGGACTGAAGACCGCAGACTTGTTTCCCAACACACCTCAGAGAGGAAGGCTGCTCAGCTTTGATTAGCACCACCAAGCACCACACACCAGCAGTACCACCCCCGACCGCAGCAGTAGAAATACAACACTCAATGGTCATTAGTTCCTGACCTGACCTTTCAACCCCTAGATAGTTCATCCACTTGAGCTTTGAACCAGGAAACAGTAAACTTAATTAGACAAAGGCAGACAAGGAAAGGGGTGTGTCTATGATGAAGTACAGATTAAACTGAATGGTACACCCAAACCTAGAGCCAGATCCTATGCCCTGACCCTAGGTCCTGACCCTAGATACAGATGCTAAACTCTTATCCGACCAAGACCCTTCTGACGAGCCCGACCCAACCCTGGCGGGTTGAGGTAGACATGCAACATGTGTAGAGCAACAGACAACCAGACGGAATGTTATTTGTTAACCCAAGGATGTGATTTGACAGCTAGCATCCTTGTGAGAGCTTTAATAATACATATCCTTGACTCATTGCATGGAAGAAAGATCAAGCTCGCATCCTTCTGTCCCCCCTAGTGAGATGAAGCCCTCCTCTCTAAACCACCGACCATCGCTTATAGGAACTGCAGTTACAGCATCACAGCGTTCTCTCAGGCTACATAAGTGAGGATGTAAAATAGCCAACGTTTGGTATGCATGATGTATAAATAATTTAACACTTTAAATAAGTCAACTGTGACATTAGAATTAACATCATACATTTAGAAAAATGTATTTGTCAACAATGTGCAGATCTGTGTCAAAGAAAAGATTTAAAAAAAAATGTATCTGCACTTCAAAGCTGATAGTATGAACATGAAGCAGTTTAAGACAATTAAAAATTAGTAGAGATAGTAGAGATAGAAATTAGACAACAAATTTTACCCAAAAATAAAAAAATAAAAAACATAAACACTCTTTTTGTATTGTATATACTTTAAAGATATATTTGATCATAATTTAAAATATGTTATCCTAGGCCTGGGCAAAAAAACAATAAATTATCGCATCGAGATAGACTTTTGATCAAAATCAATATAAAACATGTTCAATATATATCGATAAGATACTGGACCATTGAATCTAGCAGCTGGGTTTGTTACACAAACACAGTTCCATACTTATTTAGTGTTTATTTTAGTGTTTCATCGACATTGGAGTATTTATCAATGGAGAACAGTGGAAGGTCACATTGTGTTAAATAGAAGTGTTTAAATCCAGCATCTCTCGAGGAAAGTTTATTTTTAAAGTTCTGTAGTAGTACTGAGGTACTAGATATAATGCAGAAATGCTGTGGTAATGTGGTATTTATTCAGAAAGTGAACCACAGATCCCCCAAGAGACCTAGATGAATCCAGTACGACCTGAGGACCTTGGTATTGACCTTCTGATGGGGTCTTTTATCAACACAAGGGACCTGTCTGGAGCCCTACCACTGGGTTGAACTTTGACCTCAGGGTCTGACCGAACTAGTGGGGTGAGGGAATGTAACAGAACAAGCAGCAGGGTGCTGAGAAGCTGTGACAGTGAAGCCAAGTGGTGGAGATCAGAGAGCTGCAAGTACTTCTCAGCAGTGTTTTTCAAAATGCTTTTGATGCACTTATGTCTCTTTTTGTCGTATTTTCTCCTTTTCATATCTACTTATGCAGTGATTTGCATTAAGTTTCCCGCTTGCAGCAGATTTCCACTGCTGTCCAGATCAGATCAGCCAATGTTGTGAGTCCAGCTCTTATCAAATGGTTCCGCACAAGCAGTGTTCAAACACTGTTGATCAAAGTGTTGTTAAACCGCCTTGATATTTAAATCAGTCAAAAACCAGAGCCAGCTGTTGGAATAAAATCAGTTGAACACCAGTGCAGGCATATGGAATAAATATGTAACAGAGCCAAATACCAGAAGAAAGCATAAATACATATACTTGTACAGCATACACTGCGCAGACATTCAGGGCAAGGATCCAGGGCCAGCAAGATAATCAGGGACATATCTTTTCCACTAGTCCCACCCAGAAGCTCTTTCTCTCATCATCACAACTTCCTGTAAAGTGAGCTTGACACTGTCTCCACTCCATTATTTTTCTGCTTTGTTCTGGGATGCCTGCCTTTGTACACTGCCCTATAGCGTACTCTTCATATTGAGCCCTTTTGAATTGATCTGACAAGGCTTTTTCAAACAGGTTGAGATTCTATTTGAGGGTTTGGACATATTTCTGTCTCTGATGAACACTATGATGTCATCTGCATATGCTGCCAGGCCAATGGGCACAGTCTGTTAGGTTAGTCGGGATCACAATAAATGCAATACTTGGTGTGTTTCTAGTAATAGTCAGGCCGGGTTTCACAGTGTAAAAATGTAAGCAGAAATATCTTTCTTCCTTAAATGCCATACAATCCAAAATACAGAAAGGTCCCTACTGAATGTGGTATCGAGTAATTTGGTGTTAAAAAAAAACGTGGGGGCTGCATATACAATGAGATGTCCAATGTAACCAGATGATGGTCTGAGAAAACCACTGCTGACCAGCTGGATTTACTCACACTATTAGCCTTGCTTTTATATATATATATATATATATATTGTCTAGTCTGGTGAGTATGGAAAAAAGTGAATGTAGAGAGGATGGAAGAGAGAGGGGGAGAATGATAAAGGACTCCCTCCTCCTTTCAGTGGACAGGGGAGGTGGGGTGAGAGGATACAGATGATGGATACAGACACAGATGTGCAGCTGTTGTAAAGAGCAGAGGCAACCAACAAGCTGACTATCACCGCTAGGAGGGAAAATGTTGGGGGTTGTGGGCCAGCTGTAGTAGGCTAGCCTGCTCCCTATTTAGCAGTAGGTGCTAGGCTGCTATGCTACAGAGCATGCTAGCCTGCTCCATATTTAGCTGTTGGCGCTATGCTGCTATCCCACAAAGCCTATTAATAATAACCATATTTAGGAGTAGGAGCACTGCTGCTATGCTACTCACATTGGGTCGGCGCTCCAAACAGCTGCCAGGCGCCATACAGGAAATGTTCTGGCTATTTTAACTTTCACTTTGTAACTAAATAGTCTTGCTAAAAACAAACCTACAGGCTGGGTTTTATTTAGGAAACACAAAACCAAGTTCACCCAGCCTGTATGATGTGACTGGGCGGGTTTACAGAAGGCCACGAATGAATGAAGTAAACAGAGCTTGTAGGAACGTGTGTGGTTGTGTTAAGTTAAGTGAAGTTATCCTTTATTGTCCCTTTTTGGGGGAAATTCTTTCTCTGCTTGAAGCACTACTGAAGCACCAGACAATAGAGCGTAACAGTGACCACCCCCTTTTTAACAGCTCTGGTTCCAAAAGTAAATTTTCCATTTTTCTTAAAATCGTTATATAAAGAGTTTTAAGCCTGGAACCAACCCAATCGTTCGTCAAGGTAGTCGTGACCAGAAAACGGTTGATTTGGGGCAAAAAACTATTTGGAAAACAGAAGAAAAGGCAAAGGTACAAGACTGGACATGCTTTTTGTGAACGAGTGTGGAACTCCACATCCCACAAACCATTGTGGACCTTTTCGCAATGGTTCGAACCCAATAGTTTAGCGCGTTTCTGACATCTTATAACCTTTGTCGTTATTATATTGCTTATATTGTTAATATAAGTTGTGTCATATATTCTGTGTGTGTGTTTGTGTGTACGTGTGTATTTAGCGTTTCATGTAGTGTATAGCATTGTCATTGGGTCAAGGAGAGATGAAAAGGTGCTTCCTTTTGAACATAGGAAAAGACTGCACTGTTTAAAATTAATTTGACTCCACTTTCCTAACCGACGTCATTGCGCGACGCGGGTATTGCTCACCTCACCAACAAAAAATTTCCGAAGACTACAACAAGCGCTCTTTGATCCACGCGTTCTTGTATTGATTTCAATCAGGTTATCGCCAACAGTGAGAATCACTTAGGTCTGAATTGGCCAACGGGAATATTTGAGGCCACTTGAATCGTAATTTACATGTGAAAAAAAGAGGCTAAACTTGTTGATGTTGAAATGAACTGCACCCAGTAGTCTTTCTTAAATGTGAAGTTGGCATTTTCTAATGGTGTATATTATGTGCTTCGGGAATTTGATATTATCAATATTATTTTCTTTTTCTCTTCTCTTCTTCTGCTTTACTGCGTCTCTCATGCGTCTTTGCGTAGCTACAGGATTGTTAGCAATGTGTACAGACAGGAGCACGGGCTACCACTTGGCCTGGCCGACAGCCCATCAGATTGAGGATCTGTGATGGAGACAACCATCTCTCAGTAGACAACCATCAGCTCTCCCTCATGAAGTTCCAAGATCACTGTGATTTCATCCCACCTTCTCTTCCTCCTCTCCAACCCTACACCTCCTCTCGTATTCCTTTCCTCCTCATCTTCGTTTCCTGCTTCCTCCCCTGTTCCCTCCCTCTGCTCTCTTCCTCCTCCTCCTCCTCACCCTCCTCTCAGGAACTACAGTTTGTAATCCACAACAAAGCACATTCCTTCACTGCTCAAGCAGCACCTGGTCAAAGAGTTCAAGGAAGAACGTGTCTTTATGTCATGTCAGTATACAGATGGAGGCTGTTGTGTTCTGGCTTGGAGTATGTGGGAATGGAGATGGTAGTGGTGAGAGGAGTGGGGCGGGGTGCAGGCACTTCTGTTTTAGGCTATCAAAAGGATAGCCTAAAAGGCTACAGTTATTAAAAAAACAGCAAATTTGCTTGAAGTTCAGACCTCAGGCTCCCTGAATCAAAGTGACCGCCAACTACCAAAACGATATTAAACTTGAACAAGGAAGTGGGAATTATGTTAAACTGAGGCAAGTAATTGTGTGTATAAGCATGTGAAATGTATGATGAAAATTGTCTAGCAATTTTGCCAAGAAAATATCAAGGAATAGGTCGCAGTTTGTCTTTAGACTCGCTTGCAAAATCTGCGAGGGAACTGTGAAAACTGAAGAGACTTTTTATAGTTCAAAATCGCTGTCAATCAAATGGCAACTCAGTCTTTCGTAGACCCTCTGATCATCACGCAGAAGCTCAGCGTCCAGGCCAGCCCACTCATAGTCACAGCATTATCCAATAACCAGGACACAACATAAGTTGTGTCCTGCATGGCAATCCACGGAACCGCTCCCGAGTGGGACACAGATCAGTGTTTCGCCTTGTGTAACGCTCCTTTCCCGGGGCTAGAGTTAGGCTGCGCGTGGTTGTGTGTGTCCCGCGTGGTTGTGTGTGTTCGGCGTGGCTAGAATCCATAGACCCGCTTCTGAGGGGAACACGGATCAGCATTTCGCTGTTTCGTTTTTGTGTCGTTCCTTTCCCAGGGTGCGAGTTTCGCCTCCATCAACGTTACCGTATGACAACAATAGACATGTAGTCATTGCGTATTTAATTACATTTTATGTCCCATCATAACCTTTCCCGGGAATTAGGAAATAGTGTTAATCAGATTTCTTGATCAGAGGTTCTTTTCTACGACACGACCACGTTGAAGAGGTACTTTTTTAGATGGATGGAAGTCGTGGCGAGTTGAGCTGGTACTGTCGGTGGAAAAGTGGCATTGCTTTACTATTGGATCACCCGAAAAGCCTTGACTTGAGATAAACAGTCACCGATTTCATATACCTCTCAGCAGATCCTTGTGATTGGTTTCGCTCGCTCTACAAGAAAGCGTGTTACGTCCGAAGACGTAACCCTGTAGGTGCCTCTACCCATAGACATCTTATACATGTCTATGCCTCTACCCGCACTGTGTTTCATTCACAACACAGCCGTGAAGTGACCCGGAAATGTTACTTCATCCTGAGCAGGCTCTATCAAGCTCTGTTACAGGGCTCTCAAGATTTGAAGACAGGCAAGAGTGACATCCCCCCCAGCCCCCCCACCCCTTGTCGTATGTCCAGCCCACCCACCCCAAACCCCCTCAACATGGCAAATTCAGCTGCAAAATTCAATGTACAAAATCGAGCGTTAACATTAGGGGACCCAAGGAAGAGCAATTGATCCTAGATGCAAGAAACAGATATACTTCCATATTTTTGTTGTTGTTTTTAATAATTGCTCAGACTTGCAGAAAAGCTTGACACATGGCACTGACGATTCAAACAAATACAAAGTATTAATTCAATTTCCGCATGTGTTTGTGCGTGTGTGTGTTATAGCGTGTTATAGCGTGTTATAGCATGTATATATATAGTCGCAAACCCAGGATATGCTTTATTTTCATTGGTTGCTGCGTTAAATCTTACCCAGATACAATAGTGCTATTTTCTGATTGGCCCCTTTTACTTAACCCTAACCCTTTTTTGTGTAGCCCCTTTTTTTTCAGATTGGCTGATAAGTGGCAGGCTCTTGATTCCTCCATAGTGAGAGCGGCACGACCAGAGACTTTTTGGGCAGGCGGCATATTAAATATAGCCTAGTTTTTTTCTGTGTGAGAAATACAATGTGTGGCGGGAGTGCATGACAAAAAAATGAGCGACTGTCATGCTCAATGCGAGACACTTAAGAGCCCAGCTGTTACCCCTATCAAGCTCGGTTATCGCTATCAAGCTCTGTTACCGGGCTCTCCAGTTTTGAAGAAGTGTGACATCCCCCCCCACCCCCCGTACGTGGTGTAGGCAACGCACAACGGTTAGTCAGGTGGTAGGATGCTGAGCAGAGAGTGCACATTAAAATACAAGAGAAAGGTTCACACTGGATCTCTTAACGGCAGCTGCTGTTTAATGGCAGAGATGGATGTGGAAATTTCCATTGGAAGGCTTGAAAAAAATCGTATAATCCATTTGCTGGGATAATATATGAGGCCTACATTTGTACTTTAATTATTTTGTAAGTGGAATTTACCAAGACAAATTAAGATTGCTTCTTTTTCATAGGAACAGGAGGAGTCCCTGGGCTTAAGTGCACAATCATCAGCATTGTGAGTGTGACATTCATTATGGAAAGCTGACCCCCATTCAGAACACCATTGGCGTTAATGCTTAACGCAGAATGAATGAACAAAAAACGGGGACGGTGGCGTGGCCGCCGGATACTAGGCATATCGTATCTGCTAGCTGTTTCTGCATCACACCGCATGCACATTCTTATGGATAATCCATTAATCTCACGCTTTCCCCAAACACTTTCAAAGTGCTTGAAAAAAAACCTTTTCCTCATTCCCTCCAGATTTTACCGTTGTGTTTTTTTTTTGCGTATGATATAAAAAAGAACATTAAAAAAATTATGTGGATTGCTAAAGGGAGATGTGAAGGAGCTCTGTGGAGAGACAGAGAGAGGGAGTGCTGGAAGAAATGGGCCTTTCTCGCTGCTCTTAAAGGAGGGGGCGTGGAGGGTTGACTCATTGGGGAATAGACATCTGCTGGGAACCAGAAGGTGAGATTTTAGAGAATAACACCCAAATGTGCGAGTCTTATTATTGATGTCTTTAAGTGCTGGTCTGCTTTATTAGCAAGCATATGCTTCAGTGTGTGTTGCATGGCCTTATATGTATGTCAAATGACAAATATTCATAAATAATATCATATGTATATATACTCATAAAATAAGTGGTCTGTGTTTGTGTGTGTGTGTGTGCGTGTGTGCGGGTGTCATCCTCAAAATGTGATGCAATCTCAGCCTGCCTCTCAATTCAGTCCATCACCCCCCCATGGCACTAAATAATTCAGGGATTCTGTTCTTTTATGATAGTAGAGGTTTCTATGGGGATTGGGGGAATCTAGCTCAAGCACGTACTTGGAATGATAAAAAACCTGAACATATATTACATATTCTGGTACCGTGTCTGCGACTCAAATCTTTGAATAATGGAGAAAATTAAAATTGTCTCAGTGTCATCGCGCAAATGCAATGTTAATACTGAAAATATGAAATACCGTTTTAAAGCCTAAATTAATTAGGATGAAGACTTTGTAATTACAACATGAGAATTTAAATAAATCAAATTTGGTATTTCAAATTAAGCTTACAATATAACTGTATGTATATCAAGAGATGAATACTGTACTCTATTCTCTTGATGTGAATGCTTTGGTGCGTATACTTCAGATCAGAGGCAGGATTTTCTATTCTATTATTATGAAGTACTGAATTACATTTCTTTGGCCAATGAGGGCAAAGCAGCACTGGCCTGGGGCATAGCAGCATCCCCCCCTGTACCTGGTTCAGATGTTAACTACTACGATTGTGACAATAAATGTATTTCACCCCAGTGGGAGGGTTGCCAAACTGTCCTGTCCCTGGCAACCTCAGCCTCAGGGAAAATAAGTGGGCCTCCGGGGGGAATGGATGGAGATGGAGCAAAGAAAGAGAAAAAAAAAGAAAAGAAAAGAAAAGCCTTTATGCATTGACTACATAGACTTCAGCTCTGCCTTGAAGTCAATCACAATAAATGGATTGGTCCTTTGTCCTCCGACGGAAACAAAGTGCCGGGCTTCAGTGACTGCCACGGGGAGCACGGGGGGGGGGGGGGGGTCCAACCTTTCCCACAATGCACCCTGGCCCACATTCGGTTAAAAAGAACCACGTGAATGACTCTGTCGAACCACTCTGACTGTGGTTCGACCGCCTATATGCAAACAAACTTCCCAATTTCGCATTTCATTTGATGTTTGCCTCTGAACAGACACCCCACCCCCCCCGCTTCC
>JAOPUA010000147.1:19329332-19339873 GCA_027122455.1 Trisopterus luscus | reverse complement strand
GAGAGGGGGAGAGAGAGAGAGGGGAGAGGGGGAGAGAGAGAGAGGGGAGAGAGAGAGAGAGGGGGAGAGAGAGAGGGCTGAGAGGGGGGAGGAGTGGTGGTCTAAATTATTTTGAAATAATTTGTGTATGTGGCAACTGAGTGTGTGTGTGTGTGTGTGTGTGTGTGTGTGTGTGTGTGTGTGTGTGTGTGTGCGTGGGCTTATAAATTCCGATCTGGGAGCAAAAATGTATGACTGCGGTCACGCCTGGGTGAGTGTGCATTACAGTGTGTATGTGTTTGCATGTCCATGTGTGCCCCCGTGTGTGTGTGTGTGTGTGTGTGTGTGTGGGGGGGGGGTATGTGTCTAGCTGTAAATGGAGATCTCTGGCCATGTTTCTCTGTGATCGACTACCCATCCTCAGGCTGATCCATCTTGCTGCCAGAAACACATGATCAAACCGGAGCCTTCTTTTATTAGTGGGACACCTGTTGCTGTAATACCATCCCCGCTCTTTCCTATAGCTTTCACCAGAGCGGCGATACGCCATGAATCCATTCCCGTCCATCTGCTGTGGAATGCAGCAATCAGACAAAAGCAACAGTAAAGCTTAGCATTGGGAAAACAAGCACTGGGTTATATATTGCTCTGGAGTCACAGAGTCCTTCTGTCTTCTTTTATAATGGTTTAAATAACAGCGGCATTCAAAAGCGTGCATCATTACAATGTATATATTTGATTATGTTTGGTAATATCCCTGTCACATAAAGTGCTGTGGTTTCCCCTGAGGCTAACAACGACATTTAAGGACATTCAATTTATTTTGAGATAGAGAAAGGCAAAATTACACTGATTAAAAACGATTAGAAGCAGTCCAATTGTTTCAGTGTATTTGACATTGAGTTGAAGCGCACAACCCCAGACAGATGATGTACACACGGATGCATGACAGGAACATAGGCATTGAACCAGGCCCGACCATGAGGACCTGTGGGCAGGAAGCCTTGTTCAAGGAAAACCATTCAGGTCCGTTTATGGAAGGACGTCAGAAAACCAGTGGAATAGGTCTGTCTCTGCTCACTCATTCAGATCACCTCCGGAAAGGTTGTTCTTTCTGCTTAAGTAACGCAGTGCAGGTCGTTAGGAGGGCGGCCGGCAAACAATCTTAATTAGCCCAGAGTAGCACAAACTGTTGGAGTTCTGTTTTGTTTGCGGATTTGTATTGCAAACTAGAAATGTATGGCCTGCATTATAACAAACGTTGTGCAACACCAGGGTTTGAACCTTGAACTAGCAAATCAAGTCGAACATCCGAAATAAGCGTCCCTCTATATTCACTGGGTGGAGTCCATACTGATTGCCTGCAAGGGACAATGCAAATATGAGCAATAACTGTATTAACTGGATGTATATATCTATATATGTATGTATGATATCTACTGGATACCTGAATTTCCCTTGGGATAAATAAAGTATCTATCTATCTATCTATGTTCCTGAATATAATATGGA
Organism: Trisopterus luscus; assembly: GCA_027122455.1. Taxonomy (NCBI): domain Eukaryota; kingdom Metazoa; phylum Chordata; class Actinopteri; order Gadiformes; family Gadidae; genus Trisopterus; species Trisopterus luscus. Next base: position 19,338,382 of record JAOPUA010000147.1, on the reverse strand, counting down.
GCCAACATATTACCAATACACACACACACACACAAAATATCACCATGCACTAGATTTGTAACTGTAATTTGAGCCATTGAATCAACCATGTGAACAATGTATATGATTCGACATCTCTATTAGAAGTTTGAACACGTTGTCTCATCATGTGCCTGCACACGCACACACACACACACACACACACACACACACACACACACACACATTCAAGGCTATTGTAAAGGCAGTTTATTGTTGACGGGTGGTCTCAGACCTCATTCCTTTACTGCTGGTTATTGTTGCTGTAATTGTTTTCTGGATACCGAGAGAGGAGCATTTAAGGCCTGTGAAATCAGCTAGCGCTGGCTGCGTTGGTGTATAACTGGCTGTTAATGCGCCTCCATCTCCATACACGCCCGCATGCAATCTGACGCAGGATCATCAATGCCTTCCTGGTGGTGGAACCAGACAGACTTTCTCATTTATTAATGCAGGGATGTATAATTGCTTTGAGGTTTGTCCTAAATAGAGGGAAATCATTTCATGGTCCAGAATACATTTGTGATTACTTTTGATGAACGTCCCATTTCAAATTGCAACAGAGCCACGGTAATACTTTTATGGACATTTCATCCGACAACTTTGCACGTTTGCTTTACGTGTTGGATTGAGTGGAATAGCACGTGGGGACAGACATGTTGACAGACGGACAGACTTAAAGCTGGGGTATGGAGGTTTCTGCTCAGCTCCGATCAGCTTATTTGAAACATGGAATGGTCATGGTGCCTCTGCATTGGGAGGGATGTCACCAATCGGAGAGGCTGTCCGTTGGCCCCGCCCACCCAGCCTCGCTCGCCCCGCTCTGCCAACACACTGCTGATACACAACTGCATCAGGCAACTTTGAAGGTAGCAACGGTGATACTGCAAAAACAAACCTTTGCTGTTTGTCAAACGCTGGTCAATTCTATAAACAGCGATGCCGTACTTTCCTTTCCAATGAATGCCGCCTCCACTTGACGTAGGAGAGTCCATCGTTCTTGTCTTCAGAGAATGGTCTCTCTCTCTCTCTCTCTCTCCCTCTCTCTCTCTCTGAGTGGTTGTTTTGGCTGTGTGTCTCTGAGCTGTGATGTTTTACCATGTCTGTGTGAAAACAGCATGTGTGGGCTGAGCTGCAGAAGGGGAGCGAGGCTCTCTGCACCGCTCCACCTGTATCCACTTGTCACAGCGCAGGTCTGTGTTCCGCTGTCTTGCTTTGATATCATGCCTGTGTGTGTATGTGCCTGTGTGTGTGCGTGTGTGTGTGTGTGTGTCTGTGTGTGTATGTGCCTGTGTGTGTGTGCGTTTGTGTGTGCGTGCATGTGTTTGTGTGTGTGTGTGTGTGCATGAGTGATCATCTGGTCAGGTGAATTTGTGTAATCTTTGTCTCGATTATGTTCAGTTGTATGCACTGTTATTTATATTTTTCAACCTTCTGATTTGGCTCCAAAAAGATCTAAAAAGACAATGTTATTAGTGTCTAATAATTAGGGCTGACAGTGAGAATTATTACAAATATTAAATATAGTTATTTAAGAATAAATAAAAAAGATAATTCATATTTATTTATATATAAAATAACATAATAAATTATGGCATGCAGGTTGTCTTCACCCATTGATATTGATTTAAACGATCATCCGGGGGTTGATAAGTGTACGATTGATTTGAACTGAACTGTGATATTATTTGATGGTGTGTTGAATGTCCATACACACTAATGCCATCACGAAAACATGTCTGTTCATAAGAGTTACGTTGTCTTTCTGACTCCTTTCCACTTTCTATTTGGGCTTAATCTTCTCTGACTATTTAGTTAACAACGCAAAGCCGTCTGTTCTGCGCGTCACAATGTCTTTCGTTCGATACAGACAGAGATGAGATAGAGATGACAGGAATGTCCCTTCGTTGTGGTGTTTCTAATTGGCTTGGATCAGCTGTACACACAAGCTAAAGGTGGGAGTCATGGATACTTAAATGTCCCCCATCTTCTCTTCGTAAAGCCATCATTGTACCTGGAACAACAGATTCACCACAACTACCGCTACTGTGATTGGAAACATATTATGTGTTTGTTCATTTTCTCCTGTGGCGCTCAGATGGCCATTTAAAGAATGCACTTTCGGTTATTGCTGATTTTTATCGTAGAATTAAGTTTATATAACTATTTGGGTTTTTGAGGAGTTGATAATAGCTTATTAGTAAGAGGTCTGTTTAGGTGATGACATTATCAAACCTTACTATCCTCTGTGTATTGGGTTGAATTGTTCTCTTTAGCAGACCTGAAGCCATCACATTTAAATGTACAATCTGTGTCAAAGAACAAAGAGGCAAAGTGAGTTCCCAACTGAAAATAGGTACTGCCTTTTGTCTCTTTCATGTTGTTTTTTTTCTAAATTCGATTTAGTTGCAAAAAGAAAATAGACATAGCTTCAACTTTGAGTCACGTAACTGTTTCACACCAAACTAAGTAAATTCCATATCCTGGAGGCCATTTTGTGAAGTGCACCTCAATTAAAAACTGACAGCCACCATGTTAGTGACAACTGTGTGTGCTCTTTGCTGTAGCGTTGAAAGAGCTTCAATAAAATGAAAAGGTGTTTTATCTTCTTTACATGGATGGGGATACAGATTTTATGGTGTATTGGCTTCCATGGTTTTCAGACATACAAACACGCACTAGCACACACACACACACACACTGACTTAACAAATAATTAGTTACTCCTGTGTCTGTGTGACTGGTGTTATAGTTCTAACTGAATAGGATGGAGCTGTTAATGCGGACACTGTGCCATGACATTGTAACTTTTCACACACGCGCGGGTACGCACACACACACATGCATGCACCTACACACACATACAGGCACGCAAACACATAATTGCATAACAGACACAAACACACACACATACCTACACACACACACACACACACACACTCGCATTTACACACATCTGTCACCTAGAATGGGAATGCTTAATGAAAAACTTTCACTTCAGAGACTCTGAATCCTCAGATCATCATAATGAGGCAGAATATACAAATCCTCCCACATCCCATCCCCCCCCCCCCCCACAAACACACACACACACACCGTCATACATACAGGATGAGAAGGTGTGAACAGCAATACTGTAGATACGCACACATCCATACAAGTTGAAAACCCACATACACACTCAGTGGTAGACAACAAAGTGTGGATTGCAGAGTTGGGAACATGAGGGATTGAAGTAAGATGCAGCGGAAGTCTTTGAAATGGCACACCCAAATGCCAGCTATTGATTTTCACACCTCTATGCATGCTTTGTCTATAGGAAAAGTTTCCAAGGAGAACACATAGGTGGTGTGTGTTTGTGTGTGTGTGTGTGTGTGTGTGTGTGTGTGTGTGTGTGCGTGTGTGTGTGTGTGTGGACAATACCCAGGAGAACGGGTAGCAGCAGCCTTTCATCGTATCGTGGCTGCCTCTTTGTTATGCTCTTAGCAATCAAAGCACTCTGCTTTGCAACACCAGTCTCCTCTGGCGTTGTGCCGCCCGCAGCCCTCCAGCTGATTCCTGTACCTGTCCATGTAGGTCTTGCCACATCAGTAACGGATCACCGCCCAGGCTAAGCAGACAGCGTCGAGGGGAGGGCGGTCACGCTGCGAGATGGACAGACAGGGCCGGTACACAGTGCACCACTTAGCCCCAGGCTGTTGTTAGCCCATGGCTAACAAAGCCTGGGGCTAACTTCACCCACGTTCACCCACATTTCTGCTCCGCTACTCATCATCAATGGACATTTATTGTAATACATGCACTACGGGTTGTTGTCATTAACGTTGTCGTTAGGCTGCCATCTCCTTAATCCATGTTCCCACCATCCTGGGAAAGGTCTAGCAACACTCATCTTCTAAACACTTCCCCTCAATCCGTCATGCGTCACTCATAACCATCCTAACCATAACAAGGTTCCAATTCATTTCCCTCGATTGATCGTGGGAGTGTGTGTGGATGATGGCCGGTTTAAGCCGCCTCACCTGGCTGAGTCTGACGGTACTGGGGCTGGGTGAGGCTGCACACTTGTTGCACATTGAGTCATCAGTGTGCCTCAGGGAGATCTCCTAGATGGCAACAAGGAACCCCAGCACCATGAATCACGATCTACAAACTTACATTAAACGTACATTAAGCCCCTCTTTCAACAGCAGCACCCATTTGTCTGGAGGAGCCCAGTGAACGTCACCCAGGTGGGGTGTAGTGTGGACATTGCTACATAGGTATTTCTTTAATGGGTCTATAGGGCTATCGACTATAGGGCCTCAACTATACTGCTGGGTGGACAAGTTGTGTCCTGGTGAAGGACGTTGTGGGTTTGATGGGAACATATAAGGTAAGATTAGGTGTGTGTAGTGAATCCTTCTCCTCCCTCTCTCTCTCTTCTGTACATTCTCCCATTTGCTCGGCAGGTCCAGAGAAGCATCATTTGCTACAGACAGATGGATGCTGAAGTAACGTCTATATTGTGTGGTATTTTGAATCCCTGTTTGTCCAAAGGTTAAGGCTTTTTCATTGTGTTTTCGAGTGAAGCCTCTCAGCCAGCTGTTTTTGCAATTGTTTTGAATGAACTTGACTGAAGATTGGTTGAATAAAAATGTGTACATTTAATATTTTCACCAAACAGATTAGTAGAACTGCTTGTAAAAATGCATGAGGCCGGATTTATTTACAGGTATACCTTCCCTTGGGGATCTCTTCTACCCAGGGGGCCCCAGGACCTGGCTCCTGAGGACAAGGATTGGGGAAAGGGATTACCCGAATACTTTGTAGTGGTGTTTGAATTCTCAGTGGTTATTTTCATTCACTATAAAGTGGACAATAAAATATCCAAAATCTGAGCGAACGTAAGATGTTCCCTACATGTTACTCTACCACAATGCAATGTGGGCGCATATATTGACGCAAATGACGTTTAGAAATGTTCAGAGTAGTGTCTGAATTCTCGTTTGATCGTTCCCTATATAGTTCACTATGTCATAAACACTGTATAGGGAATGGTGAGTGAGTGAATAGGGATTGATTTCGAACACAGCTAATGTGTGGGACACTTTTTGGTGTTGCATTATGAGTGTGGGGCGGTGGCTGGTTGTGTATGTTTCTGTGTGAAATATGTGACAGAAGGCATGAATCGAAATGAAAAGGGAAGAGGGGGATGGAGAAAGAATGAGAGGACATATTGGAGGAGACAAAAGCAGATGGATTTTCATTTCCTATGAGGGAAGGTCAAGATCAATCTGAGGCAGGGAGATATAGCTAAGAAGAGAGTTCAGTGTCAATGCACTTCATCACCGCCTCTGTGTACAAACAATCATACCGTGGCAGAACAATTACGGCTCAAAACTATTATATCATTTGCTTGTTGTTGGTCATATGTGTTTCATCCAAAAGTATTTAATTGAACAGGATTTATTGTATACGTAACTTATTGATAATTGATTGACTATATTAATAGATTTATATGCATATAGATGTTAATGACTCACGATCAAATTTAAGCTCTTTAACAGAATGTTTGGTTTGGCTCACTTAAGCCCTCATTCCATATAGGGAAATTCAGACACCAATTATGCACCGGAAATGTATCAGCATGCCGTGTATTGGTGGCATAAACAAGGCAACAGATGGCATTTGAATATAGAACCTGTACGTGCCGACCGTCGCTGTTGGCTGGATCCCACGGATATGAAAACCATTTTGCATCATGAAATTGTGAGGAGATGAGAGCGCATCAGTTGCACTCAGGGCACAAACCAGATTCGTACACTCCCATTTCAGACACTATTACAAGTTATAGGCCCCAAGTGGACCAATTCAAACCCTTGGTTTTCGTTTCACAGCCCCCGAGTAATGGCCTCTGTTGGCGTGCCAGGCGAGGTCAGGGATATAATGATAACAAATGGGTTGTAACTGTAGAAATAGGATTGTTGTCAGATCCTAAAATTCTGCACTTTTTACCTGCAGAGCCAGCCAACGCTGACCTAATGAATGCTGTGTCTCATGAAACTCACTAGAACGAGGACACAAGCCTTGTAGTAATGTTGAAGGAGATGCTACATTGTATACAAATTGTTGTAATCATTAGAAGAGATAAATATCAGCAAAATCATACCAAAAAAGTTTATTCCAAACTTATTTTATTTTTTTATTTTACTTTTTCTATTTTAAATTCAAGTTGGTCATTAAGAAGGACGGACTACAGCTCTTAATATTTTATTATAAAGTAAATATAATATATATCTAATGAACACAGCAATTATAGTATTTGGTGATGTGTGGTGAACAGTCACGTGTCTGTCTCATTCACGGAGAAAATATTTACAATAAATTATATCTACTTCTATCGATCTATCTATCTATCTATCTATCTATCTGGTGTATGGATTATTTGAAATTTCATGGATGGGATGGAAAAGTTTTCTCCAATCCTGGAACGACAGCCATAACTTGGGGACGCTACACTGGCCTCCACTGAGTTATGTTTTCAGGGAGATGGCTGAATATAGACGAGAACAGTCACCAATAACACCATGACATTGTCCTCTTGTGAGACCACAAATAAATGTGCTTCGAAACATGCTTAGAATCTGCCATGAACTTCAGGTAGTCAACTTCCCCAGCAAAACTGCTGATGATTTGTGACGATTTGACTCATTTAATAACAATATGTTTCACCGTAGTGTCTGATGCACCAGTGACTGAGTAAACCCTATTCTAACATAATCTTAGGGATTCCCTACCATATCTAAATTGGATAAATGGTCATTGGGCATTGCCCCCATGATCCCCTGCTCCAACGCTGCTGAAGTAACATAAGGCAAGAGCCTGCCTGGGGTACATCCCATCTGTGGTGAACCCGCAGGCCCACCTTAGTAAAACCATCAGCTCTGCGCTTCAATATATGCCAACAACAAAATACCAGTGGTGCCTCGGAGAGGCTAGCCATGGGCTAAGCTGTTTCCTGAACTGCTTGAGGAGACACCCACTTCAAATCAGAGGGCTCTATTTGTCTTCCGAACTTTGGGCACTCTTGGTTAAATTTTAATGTGAACTACACTGCCTACTGAGGGATTTGCAAGCAAGTGTGCATTTACGGTCACAAACAGAGTGCAATGCTCATTATCTGTGTACTGTGTCTTTGTATTTAATGCACTGTATCAACGCTGTGTATTATCAAATGCACTAAATATTATCACTCAGTATTGTAGTAGCATTACTATAAAAGCATAAAGCATAAACAGTTACACCTTAGAACTAGGGAATATTTATAAGCATCAAATACCATAAGTTATTTATATAATAATGCTTATTACTGCATTGTTAAATAGCATTAGCCTTGTGGTTAAATCCTATTGAATAACCGATAAATTAATACCTTAGTTCAGATGAACATCATTCCCTTAGCTTACATTAACACCTCACATTAACATGAACACCATAACCTTATCTAACAACACCTAACGTAAACATGAACTCCGTTACCATAGCTAACATTAACACCTTAGGTTAACATGAACATAATTAACTTATATAACATCAACACCAGAAGTAGATGATTACGTGACCATTAGTTAACCATAAATGAAGTCTTTGTTAATGATTAGCTTATTTGAATTAATTGTTAATAAATGTCACCCTCATTGTAAAGTGTTACAATAATGAAGAGTACTATATTTATAACGGCTGTGTAATTTTAACAACAGTAGGATCTTTGCCACAAATACAAAGATCCTAACAGCTAAACTTGGTCTTCCTTAAAAGTGAATGTCCTGCACTGTTTTAATTCCATTCAGTTGTTGGTGGGATTTCACACATACTTGTTCTGGTCCCTCCATGAGCTCCTTGGGAAGGAGGAGTGAACCAGGAGCAAACACTTTGATCTCCAGGTAAACAAGTGTACGTCTCTGCAGGGGTTGACCTGGGTGGAAGCCCACTGTGGGCCCCCACAGTGGGTGGGGGCCCCCGAAGGGTGGGGTCATTGCACTGGAGGGTTGCGGCTCTGGGGGGACTAGTTATTTTATCCCCTGCCTGTCACCTGTTGGGGAAGGTGTTTTTTTTTTTGTTTCTGACGAAAGTTCAGAGGTCGAGGAGTCAAGTAAAAACAACTACTATGTTATGCACTTAAACACAGTTTTCAGGTATCTGTTCTTAAGTTGAATATTTTTTTTCAGCAAACGTTTTACTTTTACTTCCTACATTTTAACAAGCATTTCTGTACTGAGGAAAATGACGTAAGAGTCTGAGACGAGGGTGAAACTCCACAGTGGAGAAATGGCGTCCGGGAGACTAGTAGCGAGGGAGGAGGGATGAAAGTAAAGCAGCAGACACTGCAGTCGGAGCAGATTCTGAGCAGAAACAAGACCTTCCATGGCCGTATTCAAGAGAAATGGTTGAAGTTTAAGTCTCTGAGAGAACGGTTCTCGGCCAATCCGTTGTGTCTCTTGCCAACCTAAATAGATCTTGGTAGTCCTGTAGATATGAGGGCATTTCTAACAAAAGAGTTTTAGGCATAATTAGAGCAGAAGTGTGTTCTCGTTTAGGTTATTTTCTTTTTTTTCGGTTAATTGTTTCTTTTATTTGAAGTAAGAATGGTTCAACTTTGACCTGCTTTGAACTATATTAATTTGCCGCGATTTGCTTTACACAGAAACAGCCGTCAGAAAGGTCAGTTCTACTTTTACATTTTAGTATATTTCAGAGCCTGTACTTTCCCACTGTTACTCCAGTAAATCAATCAATTTAATCAGTGTTTTTCTACTTTTACCTTCTATTATACACAAGGCAAAGAATGTAAAAAAAGAATGTAAAAATATGTTCTTTTGTTGCCACTTCAAAAGTCATCAATCAATACGTTTTTTGCCAACAGTTTAACACTTCCTCCTCATCTTGTTAAGCAATCTATGCAACCAATGTATTAGTGGTGCAACGGATCATCATTGATCCGTGATCCGTTCGGATCAATTATTTTGGTTCGGCACACACATGATCCGCGG
>JAOPUA010000147.1:19180624-19192424 GCA_027122455.1 Trisopterus luscus | reverse complement strand
CCAATGAATAGCCTGAATATAATCGGCAGGTTAAATGATTTTCCTTTCCTTTCCTTGCTTAATCTCTCAGGTCGTTTGCAGCATTTCTGAAGCCTCCTGGGCTGCTGACATTAATGCTGAGGTGTCATCATCTCCACCTGCCAATACATTGCACTGTTTTACATTTGACACCCACACAGATGCTGTGACGCAGAGACGTTGGCCCTTTAAGAGAAGGCTTGCATCGGGCGTCCTGGGTAATCAGTATTATGAGTGGCACCTGCTGCAGACGTGGAGGTGAAGCAGCTGGCGCTCATCAGTAATCAGAGGCAGAGCGTTTTAACAGGGACACGCCCCGGGCCGCCAGGGAGGTACAGGTGGAGTCTCGGGAGAGTGGTTGGAGCGATGTGACTCGGTGCCGCTCTGAAATGTAATTATCACACTATCATTTTGTGGAGCGGCCGGTGTCCATATCAATACAATGTTGTACTTTTGGGAAGTATCAAGGTCAGGGGTTTGCTGTGCCGGCAAGAACTCTCCTTTAACAATGACACTGTCAATTTTGACCACTCCCACAATGACCAATGGTAATACAGCCATTGTCAGTGGTCCCTGCACCAGTGATCACACCATCACTGTGTTACTTAATTGACTCTTGTATCAACCCATGAAAGTACTCCTTATTAGTCATTATTTCACATCTCTCTCAACCATATTGTAATCCTGTTAGAAATTGTGTAGCATTATCATGTGTTTTGTGACAATGAAGATGAAGGGGCTGTAGGTGGCCTTGCTTGACCTCATTACCAAGGATACCCAGCTATTGTCCACCGAGGACAAATAAAGCCTCAAGGCTCTGCTGAAACAAGCTATTTGCACCTATGTCTTCCGTGGCAGGAAGAACTTCAAAAACCCACTCCCTAAAACATGCTGTTATCCTGTGGTGGTGGAAACCTCACTGGTGACGACATTGCTTTTTAAAGAGAATGTGCGCACTGTCCGATTGGAAGTGTTTTAGTATTCTAGCAACAAATGTTCCTCCCTTTGTTTTGAATTGAATGATTCAATTGATGTTTCAGCTTGCTTCTCTGACGTATCCAGTGTGAAATGCAGTCCAGACTTGTTTTAGGTATTGTTGTCTATGGGTTTTTGCGGAAAGATTTAGTGGCTTCTGGGGGGCGTGCGATCTTAGCATATTAATGGATTCTGATATATTTTCAGGAGTTGTGGTACTTTAGCCCTGTAGAACGGTAGGGGTTCTACAGGGGGTTAAAATGCTAACAAGTAAACTTATTGAACATTTTAGGATTCAAACCACACCAGAATCTGACCATTGAGGCATTTGTGGCCAATTGAGGCCAAGTTAGCTTCAGTACTCACCCTACATGGATGCCTGTTTGGCAGTAAAGAACCACTCTTGTAAATTAGATGATAAGAAGTCCTCTGTTGCATTGGGGGTAACAGTGTTCCAGCATTGGTGCCCCACATACATCCCCCTTGTTCTTAATCTGCTTGTGTTTCAGGACATTTCCCTACTGGGCCCTAGACCTGTGGGACTTTTCAAGTCAAGTACTACAGCCAATGAGAGGTTCTCTGAAATCCGGGCTAGCATGGACGGGCCACAGATCCTACTGGATCAGAAAGTTGCTATGTGGTGGAATAGCACAGTTTCCTTTATCTAGCTACTATACAGGCCTGGCTGTATAGTAAGAACATGGAGTTAAAGCAGTATGACACATTTGCTCAGCTGGAGAAAATATTACTGCAGGGTTCACGCTTTAAAGAGCTGGGGTTTGTCAAATGATGGCGACACAAAACAATTGATGTCTTGTGTTAGTTACATTAACCATAATAGCATTTCACTCTTTTTACCCAACTTGTTTTAGATCTGTGCTTTTTACCGTTTTACAGTACCACAGCTGGTGGCAGTTTCCAGACGCGGATGGGGTTGGTGTGGTGTAGTATCCATCCACTCATCGTTTGGAGTCTGCTTTTTATCTATTTATTTCCTTTTAAACATTATACTTGAAAGTAAATGTTGGGTAAAGGGCACCTTGACCTTCACTGGCTGTTTGTACAGTTTATTCAGTGTACTGTGAACCTTTTATTCCGGTATCTCTCCAAGTGAGCTGCAAAATAAATCGGCTTCAACCAAGTTCATTGGAGCAAAACAGATTCCTAAATAAACATATTTCCCAATCAATTCCTACTTTGCCCTGTATATCCCCTAAACACAATCCATGTGACCTGTCTTACACAATCGTTTCCTGAACACTATCATAATATTAACCTTTATATCGTCCCTTATGGCCTCAATGGGTTCATCTGAATAAGCAGAAAGAAACACAGGACCTTCTGCTGTTAAGACCCTCTCAGCTCTCGTCTCTTCTACTCAGTAAAGATTTGCCCACCAGAGATCAAACCGTAGCAGAGACGGTGCAGCCCGGCTAAACACACTCACCAATACTAAAAGGTGCTTTCAGTATACTTTAAACTTCACTGAAGAGCACCCTGGTCCCTAGAATGAATCCAAAGCCTCAAGACTTCCAACAGGTACATGGGCTCCATCCAGCCCAATGCCTTTTCTTGGGACATGGAAACCAGATTCATTTTTTCCCAAAATGAACTTGCAAACATGTAAATGTGTTATGTGAGCCCTTATTGATCTGCCAGTGATAAAAGGGAGAGGCTTACTGGCCTCAGGTTTTTTTTATATCCCAGTGGGATAGTGTAGGTATATAGTGAGAAGGACAACTCCCCGTACTGTTAAAGACAGATCTTCTGCTAGAATGGACCACAAGGCCTGGGAGAACTCCACTGGACACAGACAAACACAGACTCGCATAGACACACTCACATACATCCGCATGCACTCACAGACACACAGACACATGGAGGACACAGACAAACACAGACTCGCATAGACACACCCACATACATCCGCATGCACTCACAGACACACAGACACATGGAGGACACAGACAAACACAGACTCGCATAGACACACCCACATACATCCGCATGCACTCACAGACACACAGACACATGAAGGACACAGACAAACACAGATATGCATAGACACACTCACACACATCGGCATGCACTCACAAACAAACACAGACACACGCAGAGAGAGGGGGAGAAGGGAGAGGGAGAAAGCCACTGAGCGTTTTTCTATACCTAGACGTGTGTGGGGAAGTCAAAGGGTGGAGATGAGTCAGGGTCAGCACCACGGAGGGCTGTTGTCGGCGAGGAATTGCTTTGCCAGGGGCTCCGCCAAGTATAATTTGATGTGTATCATCACTTTCTAATTAGGTGGGCTTATCTTAAGGATAACTTTTTGGGATTGTGGATTGTAGAGCGTCGCAGCTGGTGAGCAAACATAAGCACGAACACACACACACACACACACACATCACATTCGTAAGACTAACGACTCCTAAACCTTCTTTGCCAAAGTCAAGCTCCTCTCAATATCGTACAATCATTCTCAGATTACTAGGAGAGCTGTAGGCAGTTGAAACGCTATAATGCTGGAACCAAAGAACTTCCTCACTCTTCCCAGTTACCCTCGGAGAAAGTAAAAAGTTGACAATGTAAAAGCTAATTTCCTTCTTACATTAACTGTTTTCTCTGCAGGCTTAAATGTTCCCCTCTCTCTCTCTCTCTCTCTCTCTCTCTCTCTCTCTCTCTCTCTCTCTCTCTCTCTCTCTCTCTCTCTCTCTCTCGGTTTTTATCTGTTTTATATCTCTGTTCTCTACATTCACCTCGCCCCTGATTAAGAAAAGAGTGGGAGAAGAGAAAGTTAAGCAAAGGAAAAAACATTCTGCAGATCAGTGGGAAAGTTCAATTAAACCCGAAGCCTTTGGGCTCCCCTGTGTGTGTGTGTGTGTGTGTGTGTTTGTGTGTACACTTCCCATGAATCAGTGAGCAGGCATTTTTTTGCTCATAAGTGCATTTTTGAATGTATGTACGTGTTGGCTTGTGTTCTTCTGCTGTGTGTGTGTGTGTGTGTGTGTGTGTGTCTGTACATGAGCTCATGCATGACCGCTTACACTACTCTGTGTGTGTGTGCAGCTTCTAATCGCCAGGATTAGTTTTTCTTCCTCAATCAAGCGGGAAAGGCAGCCTCCAGGCTATTACTGCTTTTTTTTGCTCCAAACAAACCAACGCTGGGATTTACTTGGAGTGCTATTGGATTTCCACTACATTCAAATTAAGCTTTATGCGTCAGTCCAAACAAACGTTTAAATGAAGGCTGCCCGTGACCCATAGCAAACTACTGGTTAATGGTGTTTTGCACGGTAATTAATCAGACACAATATGTATTGTACATCTACATCCTTGCTGTACATCTACATAATTATGTAAGTATGTAGATGTGAATTGTTAACCTCAAGCAACTTATTATTTTATAACGACATTCATGAGCCGTTGAATGAATACATTAATTGTTCAACAACCAAGCTTTAACATCGGCAATACAAACCTCTAAAGAGCATGTACTTATTGGCTTGATGACGCTGTGTGTGTGTGTGTGCGTGCGTGCGTGCGTGCGTGCGTGCGTGCGTGCGTGCGCGCGTGCGTGCATGTTTGCATCTTTTTATTGTCTCATCTTAATCTTGTAAAGATGACCATGACTACACTTAAACCCTCCTATTAAACAGCCCAGCGTTGACGCTGGGCGGCTACAGTGCGACTGGAGGCCTGGGCAGAGCTGGCCCTGTGCTGGCTCCACCGCCAGCTGAATACCTACCGCCCCCCCCCCCCCCCTAATGCCGGAACAAGGGAATCATTGCTTATTGGCTCTCACAGCACACATAAACAAAGTTAACGGGGTACATTTAAGCACGGATAAATAAACAGCCCGTTTGTTTCCCACCGGGGCTGGGTGGGCGGCGGGGGGGGGGGGGGTTAAAGTTCCCACCACCCATTTCCCCCCCTTAGAGGCGGCTGTTCAGCCTCGCCGCCTCACCACCAATTATGGCCCCGGGAATCGAGCGGGAGGGCCTGGCCGCTGCTCAGCAGCCATGTAAAGAAGGGGCTGGGGCCCCCCGGAGACCTGGGCGGAGCACTGCAGGCGCCGGCGCCGGCGCGCAGCGGCCCACACGGGCCTGCGGCGGGCGGGACGGAGTGCGGACGCTAAGCACACATGTTGTCATGGGGTGCAGCGGTGGAGCTCAGCGGAGGACTGCAGCGCAGCGTGGTGGGGGTGCTGAGAGACGCGCGGCCGTTTCCTCCTTCCTGTCCTCCGTGACTGCTGTCTTTATGCACGCTTATCATCCCATTATGTTGAATGTTTATGCGTCAATGATGCAAATGGCCGTGAAACCCCCTCCTCCCCCAGGTCTGATATTCTTGATCTTATCCGAGGAGAACATTCTTAAATCCCATAGACCTCTTAAATCCCATAGAAGTATAAGTCCAGCCTCCGAGGCTCCGGTTCTCTCCGTCAAATGTCTATGGGAAATAACATGGGGTTTTTGAATGATCCTACATAACAAACTCTGCAGGTGGCGAATAAGTAAAAGCTGCGTTACGTCTTGAATACACACTGTTTCCATCTAGCTGACTAGGTTTTTGGATTTTCGGTGCCGTTAAAGTAGCATTAATTATCGTTTAACGGCATAAATAATCCAGCATCCAATCCACGTGACACAGCTTTGACTTCTCTGCCACCTACAGAGTTTGTTATGTACAATCATTCAAAAAACGCCATGTTATTTCCCATGGACATTTGACCGAGGGAACCAGAGCCTCGGAGGCGGGACTTATTCTTCAGTGGTCTAATACGAGGGACAACCGAGTCTTTGGACAATACTTCTCATTGTTGGCTTCATGTACCGTGATACGGATTGATTAAGAGGGAGAGGGGTGGAGGTGAGACAAGTCATAGTTTGTTATTTCATATTAGGTGCTTGCTCAGAGGACTGTAAATTTTCAACCAGTCGTTAAGGGAGCGTATATAATCACACCCATTTAATGGCTGCTAATTAGTTAATAGCTACTTCCTTCTAATCAGAGTATGGGTTGTCCGTCTGTCTAATTGTCTTTCTATCGTCTGTCTCATTGTCTTTCTATTGTCTGTCTCATTGTCTTTCTATCGTCTGTCTCATGGTCTTTCTACATTCATCATTGTGTAGCCATGCAAACGTTCTCCTTTGTGGTGGGATTTCCTCTGGAATTGAAACATCAACCAGCCACTACACATGTTGAGTGTTTTCATGGTCTCAGCTGCAGACTGGAGTGGGGGATCCATTTTAGCTTGCTATTTATTTCTAGTCATGTGTCAAAGGAGCGTAGAGCTTAAGCTCTGGGACTTCACTAACTGTCATGCTGGTGGTAATTGTGGAGGCTTCTCCAGTGAAGAGAAGGAGGAAGAGCCTCCTTAACATTGTTGGGAATAAAAAATGTAGATTGCCCAGACTACTGGTATGAATTAATGCCCTTAAATATGACTACTTTATTGCCTTTGTGTAATGTTTGTTTTCCTGGGTAAAGGGACATTAGCACCCCTATCGCCTATTGAAAATTACTGCTTGAGGGCGTTCCTCCCTCAGCCTCTATTGACTCCAATTAATTTCTTTAACATGGGGTTCAATGGGAGAGAGGAGGAAAGTCCTCTGAGTGGGTGTGACTAGCTAAGGGGTCTGAATCGCACCAACATCTATTCATGAATAGGCTGGAGCCTTGGCTGCGCTATTAACCAATAAGAAAAAGCCATGGCTGCACTATGAACCAATAAGCAGGAGCCCTGGCTGTGGAGCAGCCATCAAGTCTAGGCAACGAGAATGAACAAACCTGCTCAGTCTTATGGCACATTTCCACCGGAGGGTGCGGGTCGGTTCAATCTGCAAAGGTGCAGCACGGATCGCGTTTCCACCGCCAGAAGTGGGCGTGATCCGGACTGAGCCATATTGAGGAGGCTGCACTGGTCACAGTGCTTACGTAGCAGCCATGGCTATCGCCATACGGCTTAAACCTCACCCAGCCACTCAGCCCAGTAGTCAGGGTGCGATATAGCCCAGCTCAGTTACGGCTCGCGTTTCCACCACCACCAGTACCCTTATGGTACAGCGGGATTTAAGCTGGTCAGCGATAGCCACGGTAGCTACGTAAGCATCTTGACCTCATAGCAGCCCGACACAGTGTAGCCTGCTAATGAATCCAAGTAAAAGAAGAACTCGCACAATGAACAAAGAGCACCATTGTAGGACGTACAAGAACATTTTCTTCAATAAACAAAGCTTTTGCAGTTGTCCATAAATACGAGCTGTGTCGCACATTTGCAGACTGAACCGACCCACACCCCCCAGTGGAAATGTGCCATTATATTGGCGTTTCCACCGCCAAAAGTTCCCGGAATAAATGTGCTGAGCGCCACACTGAGGCTACCTAATTTTTCGGCACTCCTTCGTTGGGTTAAAGCCGCCCAAAAGGTGGCCGAAAATGTGGAGCTACACACGCTGTAATTCTAAAATCACTTAAAAATAACCAAAATATCCAGTTTGGTATGACCATGTCACTGATATCTTTGCAACACAAACAGCGAGGAGGATTGTCTTGGATCTATAAATAAAGTCCCTCGATCTTAATTGGCACCATGACCACACCATGACCATGATCTGAAACATCCATTAACATCCATTTGCCTCAAACAATGTTATGCTTACAGCCCATGTCAATAGTAATATTAAGTGAAATAATGAGCATGATGCTTTTTAAATGGTATCACTTTAGGTCTTGTGTCTTTTTTCTTAAAACAATTGTAACTGAAAATAAACATAGCCAAATTACAACTAATAGCTTTAATCATTGAGGGCAAAAATAGGCCCAATGGTAGGCCCAGGTTTTTTTGTTAGTTTTACAAATCAAGAGTAGGCCTGATAAGACTAACTGGCATTGTATCCTTTCCTTCTGTCCTTGTAGTCCAAGACATGCTGCCCACCAGCTTTCAAAGTACAATGCTGCCACTGGTGGATTTGTATCACTTTTATTCACATAATTATCCCTCCCTGCTATTTTGTAGTTCACCAAAACACCCTGAAACAACTTAAGTCTCACATACTTATGCCACCATACTCCAATAACAGTGCAAGCAGGCCAATGGCAACAAAGCACACAGTCCTTCCTCCCTCACGTTAAAAAACAGCAGCCGCCACTGCATACATATATATTATATATACTATATATATATATATATACACACATAAAAAGCTTATAGGGCCACAGAGAGCTTTCCATTAAGTATTCCTCACATTCACCCATCCACACACAGTTAGTGAGGAGTTAGGGTGTGTGTCTGAGCGAATGCCCCCCTGGCACATTAGCCCAAATTAAACTAACAACACTCCAGTTGCCGGCCTGTCGGCCCCCTACATAATTACTTTCTTTCTTTTTTTTATTTTTCGTTGATGGTCAATGAACTGCTTTCGATGCTTCTCACATTTGTCCCATCATGGGCCCAAACAAACCAATTTCCCCCATTCAGTCGCTGTGCGTGTGCGATCTGAGCATGCTCAATAACAAGCAACGGGAACACGATTCATGTCAGATTAGCATCAAACACATTGTAGGAAATTAATTAATCTTCAAAATTAATCTGTTGTGCAAAGGGCTCCGCTAGCGCCACCTGCATGATGCCACACCTCTTATGTGTTGCGAATGTTTTGTTTTCCTCGCGTCTTCACAGCTTTCTCTGAAGACGGAGATTTGCCTGTCTGGCAAGAATCCTAAGGCTTTAATGCGCTTAGGTGTTAGCGGTAATTAGCCGCTAATATATGATGAAAGAAAAGCTGGTAATACCTAATTTAACCGGAGACGGAGGATGTAACACGCAACATAAACAAAACGGTCAATAGTGCCGTTGCCAGCGGGAGGGGCTCAATGGTGTGGGTCTTTTCACACAACATCATTAATGCCAACGCGCCATTAATCCTCCACCGGGCCCTGCCTGACACTGATCTAAAAGCTGGCAGTACAGCGGACGCCTTCATTAAGAATACGCCCCGTGAACCTGGCCTTCAACACTACCTGGCACACAGAGGTCATGAGTCGTTTTATTAAAATATGTTGGCTCAGTGGTTAAAAGTGAAACCTTTTGACTGCAGTCTGATTTCAACAAAACGCTCCCATTCTGAGGGTTAGGATGTTTTGTCCATTAGTCGACAGTTTCAACACAAACCCGGACAGGTCAGACTTTGTACAAAATGTCTAATATGACATTTAACATGGATAACTTGTGTGTATAGATGTGTTTACACATACATTGCCGAACCCACGTACCCACGTTTCCACCTACTGTCCTCTCTTTGTAGCTAGCGATACGACCAGCTAGCTTCGTACACGTACACCATAGCCTTCCTTCTCGATGTAATGATATCAAGTCCACGCACTATTGCCTTATAGTACAAAGGAAAACTTATTGATGGAGACCAGGTCCATTAAGGAGTGCTTCTGAATAGGGCTACAACTACACAACCTATTATCAAGCCTGTTCACACTAGATTAGATTTTTATTGGGACTATTTGCCTTGAATGGTTTTCCTGTAGTTGTGTATACACTAGAGGATGAGTATCCCGCTGGTTAAAAGAGGTCTGAAACAAGGAGGCAGTGAGCGTGCGATGGGGTCAGGCCACGTGTTATCTCTGTAATAACTGGCACCGTGTTCAAAGCTGAGCTGTGTGTCCGAGTGGCGCCTTGCTAGTCATTAAAGTTGAGGTTATTGTTGACAGTCAACCATATGGAATATTAAACATTAACAGTAAACATCAAACTGCATGGAAAGGTGGATTTTTGTCTTTGATGGCTCTTTAATATTTGATTTAAGCGTTACAAAAGTGTGTATGTGATCCAAGCGAATGAGGCACAGAACAACAGCAGCCACAGCAGACCAAAGAGGGAAACTGAGGATCGCAAATTAAAATAGTTGGCAGCCATGTGTGTTTGTGTTGCCATACTTGCTAAATACATAACGCTAATACCTGAGTATTATTGGCTCACATTAGTGTCAGGGGCTTGATTACCATGAACACTAAGGCAAGGGACAATGCTTGAAACTATTGAGCCAATCAGAAGCCCCGATGGCAGAGTTGGAGTTTGATTTGTCACTTGAACAAAAATGTTAAAGTTAAATGAAGCTCAATAGCTTCTGGTCTCAGTATCTGTTTGCGGTTTGGTTTCCTACTAAGATCGATTTCTTGTTATTGCTAGTATAGTACGTATACACAGACACACACACACACACAACAACACACACATTAGGGAGGAAGTGACAAACGGACTCATTCCACTGGAGCGCCGACACTCATCAGTGGTAACGGAGGCTCACTGGGCAGAGAAGATGAGTGTGTGTGTGTGTGTGTGTTTGTGTGTGTGTGTATGTGTGCTTGTGCGTGTGTGTGTGTGTGTGTGTGTGTGTGTCTGTGTGTGTGTGTGTGTGTGTGTGTGTGTGTCTGTGTGTGTGTGTGGAGAGAGTGCTAAGTGCTGAGGCCATGTGTATCCAAAACTAATGGTATCTTATGAAATAGATGGATATAATCCCACTTTAAAGTAAAGAAAAGTTTAGAGAAATATTTCATAATAAAACGATAAACCCAAACGTTATTTTATTCCTTGTCGGGAAAGCATTCAAAAAGTTACATAACGTCGATGATGATGGTATAATGAAATATAAAGTGTAATAAATAATAAAATATTAATAACGTTAATATATAAAACCAAGATGTTCAGAAATATTTACATATTTTTACATAATTTAAATAAAATATAAAGTAATGCTTCTTAAGGACAAATCCTGAGGAAGGACTTTTTGTAGCGTTGTTTTTGTTGTGGTAAAGTCCTCCCTGGATGAACACTGTGGACCACTTATAACCTTATTCCCCACAGAAATGTTCTCTGACTGACTAAGATCAGTGACAGAATGGCCACTTGACTACTGAGGTGTCGCTTGTTTCCAAAATGTGGAAAGAAGAGTTTCCCCAAGTAATATATGCAGTTAAGGCGTATGTGTATTAGGGTCGGACAAAATAATAATATTTGAATATCATTTTTGAGTCAATATCTCAAAATGGCCAACTCTCCAAAAACCAAAAATGTCTTTGAATGAAAGCTCATGATGGTTTTCATAAATGGTCAAACCTTTCCACCATTTCCTCATGCAGACAGAGGTGATGTTGCAGACAGGCATTTTTCCACAACATACATATGAAGCAGTACTCACTCACTTTAGAATGAGCCCAGCATGACAGCAGCTCTTTAATGACCTGCTGCCTGTGGATTAGCTGGTGACACCACTAATTGCAAGCTCGACTGACTGCTTGACTGACTGCCTTCGCCTTCTTGCCCATATGTCTGAATGCATGCCTGACTGCATGATTTACTGACTACTTGACTGGCTGATTAACTGACTTACTAATGCGGCCAGGTGCCGCCGTCGTTCATCTGCCATTGCGCTTCCTTGCGCGCGTTGACACATAAATAGATCACAGGTTGATATGAATGTGCAATAAGCCTCGCTTGTGACCTCCCAGATGAATTTCTCTTGATAAAAAGAGCAGTGAATATCATCTCATTCTCCCGCGCACAAAGACTTTGATTGACACTTGCATTCAATACAGTCCCATGTTGGTTTACCCAAGCCGGCTGCCATCAGTATCAGCCAATGGGGATGTTCATATTCATCTCTCCCCAGAGATGAACCGAGAAAAGGAACATGAGCATGCAAACATGGGCAGTCACACTCACACACACACACATACACACACACACACACACACACACACACACCACACACACACACACAACCACACACACACACAC
>JAOPUA010000147.1:19096011-19106565 GCA_027122455.1 Trisopterus luscus | reverse complement strand
TGTGTGTGTGTGTGTGTGTGTGTGTGTGTGTGTGTGTGTGTGTGTGTGTGTGTGTGTGTGTGTGTGTGTGTTGGTAAGTTATTTTTTAAAGTCGTTGCAAAGTCAGATCAGACTGTCAAGAGTTCAACAAGCATGTGGAGGAAGTGATGTGTGAAGGGATGTATCTGCAGGCCACTAGCTGCTGAACCCACCACGTTCAAGGAATATGTCATTAATGTGATTTAAAGTTATGGGTTATGTATTTAGTATGAAGTGCAAGTTTAATAATTGCATAATGTGTTCACATCAACGATGTCTACTAAAGAAGCACTTATTTAAAATATGTTTTTATTATATTTAATCTGTCAATGAATTCTATAAGGTAATACATAAGGTACATATGAATTAGCCTGGCAAGAGTAGAAAACAGTCAAACGTCTTGTGTGTCAAGGTTCTGTCTTGCTAAAACAAAAAAAGAAAAAAAAAAAGAAAATCATTTTATAAGGTTTTAATTTTAAAAAAATGTATGAACTTTGATGTGGTTAAATGTGGTTTTTGTCATCTTCAGTCAGCGAATGTATACGATGTTTAGTTTCTTAGTTAATGCAAAGTTTCCGTTGCCATGGTGATTTATATAGACACTGCTATTCCTGAAACCACGCAGCTTGCATGTTGATTGATTAAATGTCTTTGCGTTGATTAACATGAGTCATCTGAGCTGCTATGTCATTTGTGATTTCTCAATAATAACGTTTTAGAATGGCCCAGGGATGAAATGTTTTTTTCTTCTTTGGGACGGACAGGACAACGTGTTTTTGTGGGGCACAACAGGAGTTTATGTTTGCTTTGCTTCCGCTGAAAAAATCCATTGGAAAGGTTCATTTTATAAAAATATTTTGTTTACCAGGATAATCAGGAAACTTTCAGGCCAGACTCTTGAGAGAGGAAATGAAAGACCATGCAAGATAGATAGATGGGCTGTGTGTGAATAGCATCGGATATAAAATGTTTGATTATTACCTCCGCCAAGGAGGTAATGTTTTCGCCAGAGTTTGTTTGTTTGTCTGTCTGTTGGCAACATAACTCAAAAAGTTGTGGACGGATTTAGATGACATTTCAGGAAATGTCCGCAATGGGACCAGGAACAAGTGATTACATTTTAGGGGTGATCCGTACACGCTATCACTGGTTACAACACTCACTGTCTGCCTTGGCGGACGTCTGCGCTCTCCGAGTGCTTTTCTAGTTGTATATTATTTTGAGAACCTACTTGGTTGAAGGTTTAATGTAAACCAGGCTTCTACTTTCTACACTTGAAGTGGCTAACCCTTGGCTCACTCTTCTTGATCCAACCGAAGTTAGAGGCACAGATTGTCCAACACACATTTCTTACAGACGGTAGCTTTAGAGAGGACTACAGAGGCAGACTTTAGACTGCAACAAGTCTTATTTTAGTAGTGACACAAAAGATTAGTCTACTATGTTGAAGATTATTTAGGAAATATTACTGCTTTTAAAACAAAACAAAAAGAAAGAATATATTATTGTTACTTTACTACCCCTTTTAGTTAGCGAATGTAGCTCATAGGTTGATTCCTACAGCTGTGCTCTAGCCTCAGCTTGGTCTAGCTCATACGAGGGGTGGCAAAGACTAGTCGACGAGTCGACGGGTCGACGTTGCTACCACTAGTCGACCCTGCCAGGAGACGTCAACTAGTCTTTGGCTCGTAATTTCACACACTACCAATATGGCCGTTGCAGAAAAGACTGCAGTTGGTGAGTTTTAGCCACAGCAAACCAGAAACCAGCAGACCTACACTTCAAGCGCGTTACACTAATGGCGCGTTCACACCAAAAGCGACGGGCGGTGCGACTCCATACAAAGTCAACGTATAGACTGGAACGCATCTATATGTTTACTTCAGCTCACCAACTGTGGCCCTACTTTTGACATACTTCGCTCAGTGTCAAAGAATTAACACAACGGACATAGGCAATGAATAAACAATCTTTGTTACATTGTTTGTTTATTTAGCATGTTATATAATACTGTTTATGCTGGGTTAGGGTTAGGGACTGCTTTGCTTTTTGCTACCTGTAGGCTGTAGGGGTCTGTGTGCAGGCTTCGCACACCGCCCGGGTATTATATGGCGGGTGTATTTGTCAGCTGAAAACTCAATGTCAAGGGCGCTGGTTAAAAAAAGTATTTTTACCTCTTATGTGTGTGTGTATGTTCACTCGTTGCTTATAATGGTTTATTTGTTTCCCAGTATCATTTCCTTAATTGAGACAAAACAGTTTTGTTCGTTTTTGAATTATAAAATAAATCCAATCATTTTTCTGTCTGTTTTTGAAATTGTTGTAGGCGAGTTGAGCTGACCTTGTCTGCTGTACCCACGGCCTGAACAAAGAACAGCCGAGACAACACAAGTCTAGATTGCATTGTTTGAGTTAGGTTGTTATGTGAGATGGAGGTGTATGTTCATTATTATCAATGAAGGAAGGAATACAGATAAAAAAAATACATAAATAAAAACTTGCATGTCTCCACGCCCCAGTAGTGGGGCACGCCCCACAGTTTGAGAAACGCTGCCCTAGCAAAAGGGTTTTCTCTCTGGCCGGGAATACCATCACCCAACAGCGATCAAGCTGTTCATCCTGCCCACGTTGATGCCCTCATCTATTTACATGCAAACCAGGAACTCAAGGCCAAAACTGTGAATGACGATTTCGACAGCCATAGGCCTACTAGAATGTCCCCCTATTTTAAGAGTCTACTTCTGTGAGTTTAAATGGCCCACTCTATGTTGTGGAACCGCTTATTTTGTTGTAAGCCTACCGGGCGTAGATTTCAACTTTCCGTTACATTGGAGTTCTATCAAACAATTTAAAATGTATGTTTTGGTTAAAAGGCCTATGCCAAACAAATGTATTTCTGTACGTTTTTTTTCTCCCCATGTAATTGCTGACACGCAATCAGCCATTTTGAATGTTGGAATATATATTTTCGTTACAATATATAATAGGCCTGTTAATGTATTTTTTTGTAGACAGGCCTGAATTAGCATTTTGTCTGCCAGTGCAGAGATCTTGGAAAAATACATTATTTTGACAGCCCTTCTGTTTCCGTGTGTTTTTTTTGTGTATATGTCACAGTTAGCGGGTGGCAGGCAGGCAGGTAGGACCCAATAGCAGACAGTTCAATAAAAGGATAATTTATTAATGCAAAAGGCAAGGAACACGGGTGATGCGAGGAACACCGGCAACACAGGTAACACACAGGACACAACTCACCACGAACTAAAATGATCCGACAAGCAACAAAGGAAAGACAAGGGCTTAAATACCAAACACACAGGGCACGCAACGAGTAACAGCTGAAACACATTAGGGGAGGGAGCAGTAATCACACAGGAGGGAAAACTGACATGGGGAGAAACAAGACAGATACCAAAGTAAATCCGGAAACACACCAAAACAAGACAAGGAAACAGACAGACCATGACAGTATATGTGATGACGTCATCGACAACTAGTCGTCAACGTGTCAACTTCATTGATAGAAACGCAGATTTAAAAAAATCAGCAGTCGTGCAACCCCTAGCTCACACTGCTCTTGGTCCTATCCATTGAAGGATTTCACTGTTTTCATTCTTACCTCTCACTTTAAAGTTTAAACCGAAGCGTCCTGAATGTTAATGAATGAATATCAATATCACGCAGGGTCCTTTCAAGGATGTGAATTACCTACAGGTGTTAATTAGGTGTATGTGTGACGACTGTGCGCGGCCCTGTTAACAAGATCATAATTAATTGAATACGTGCAGTTGAATGAGAGCAGATGACCTATAAGCTAGCTAGCTAGCCGACACCCAGAGTGGGTGGACTGTAACTCAATGAGACTAGCGCCTCAGAATCACTTTCAGTCACTAAAATGGCTGTGGTGTCATGGATGTTACCCATCACATGGCCGTGAACCCAATGACAGTTACACAAAGAAAATCATCTTTTGTGAACCGGAAAATGCATGTCAAATTCTTCATGTTATGTGGTTCAAAAGAGGAGTTCATACCCTTTGGTGATGGTTGGCTGTTGTTAGATGAAGTTTGGGCAGCTAATATTCTATAGTTTGCTGTTGGTGTTTGTCAGGGCAGCGTGCAAACTTAATTTGTATCATGTGTACAACCTCAATACATTAACATATTAAAACTGTTGCACTGTTGTACATAGTCCGTTATTTGTATTATTTGTATATTTTTCTTATTGTAATTTATTGTATTTTGAACTACTGTCGCCTCTATGTCTTTGTCTTCACTATCGTCTTTGCTCTTTGCTGCTGTAACACTGCAAATTCCTCACTGTGGAACTTATATAAGAATATCTTATCTTATCTTAAACTATGTCATTGACTTCATGCCGGAATTTACCATTTAACATTTAACTCCGAATCAATATCTTCCAACATAATGGGACGTAAACATCAGCCACGTGATAGACCTGATGTGTGTTTCAGTCAGGACGCTGTTTGGAGTCAAAGGTCACCACAAGTGAGACCCAAGCTGCGTTCCAAAGCCTGAGCTAGAGTCTTGGTAGACTGCAGTCCTCGGCTGACCCTACCTATGTGAGGCTATCACATGTGGCCCAAAACGCCTCCTGCCATGTATCCCCTCAACACAGGTCCGACAGCAGACATTTTGGAATGAAAACAGACTTTGTATCTCTCAACTTCTGGTCCCGGGTGATCATATGAGTGTTACAAGTATCTACTTAAAAAAAGCCTTCATTGGACTAACTAGGACACCATCTACAAGTAGGCTGTGGCATAGGTTTTGGGATGCAACCGTGGATGTCTAGTAATATCTCCTGACAGCGGGAAACGGACCTGTTGTAAAAGACCATGCATCGATGCCGAGGAACCTAAACGTCCCACCCAAAGATTTGTTCTCAGTGTTATGGTACAAATGAAGACCGATTTCCCTCTGTTGATAATCCGTCTGTGTAGCTGGAAGCTGCAGGCTCAGCTGAAAATGTCTTAGGGATGGATAGTCAATGTTCAGGATGCATCAGAAATGAATTGGATAGGGTTCTAATCTGTACTATAAAATTCTATTTGGTGTTTTTTTGTGTGAATTACACACACTGGGGCACACATACCACTTACCGTTACCAGAATACTAGTCTAGTGTGATGTTTGTCGTGAGTGTGGCACTGTGATGGTTGAAGACTTGTCAGCAAGACAATATGTTATTCCATTGATGACACACACACACACCCCCGCTGTGAGGAGCATAATTGACTGTGATTGCCTTTCAATACCCGCCCACATGCTTAGTGTAGGCTCTGCTCTGATTAATCTAATGATCTCATAACTGATTACAAATTCACTATTAATCTGTCATTATAACACGCTGCTTTCATTTCAGATGCTGTCTTAATTAGATAATTTTTTAAATGTATTAAAATAATACATTTATGCATTTCATTCAAAGGTTGAATTAATGAAAGCATTTAACATCTCAATTAATTAACTTTTTATATTATTCTTGTCAGCCCTTGAAAGTGGATGATTTGTTATAAAATATGTTTTTTTGTAGATTGTTTTCACATATTACCATATAGAATATCTTAAATGATAGGGCGGTTGTTGAAGACCCAGGTTAATTTATGATACTCTATGTCTAGATGTAAATCAGCCATCTTTTAAACTGCAATTAGCCTGGAACATCACTTTCCCAAAGGGCGTCACCGTTGGCGCAGACCAAACTTCCTATGGACGCAAGTGGATAGGCCTTCAACCATTATAGCAACGAAACAGGTGAGGCAGCACTGTCTCACAAACAACAAGTGCAGTCGGTTGTTTTAGTGAAAATACACCGTCCAGTTTGTTTATTGCTGTCTCGATAGCGTAGTCAACAGACCGTTCTACAGCAGCTTAGCCATCTTTGTTGTTGAAATGCCTCTACGGCGCTCCTCTGCCCCATCATCGTATCCATCCCACCCCATGTTAGATGAACGGTTGTGATTGGTCGTAGGCCGTACCGGGCAGAAATCTCTTTGCATGGGAGGGCAGCCAGACATTATCTGCAGAGCAAATAAAACATGAGCTTGCGAGATTCATCTGTTCATCATGTTCTATCTCACTCCCAAATGTGGCAGTTGTCGACCGATTCCCATCCATTATGTCCCAAAAGAGTGTATAGTAGATCCTGTTGTTTTGTCTTTGTTTGCATACTTACTGCTCTGGCTCGGTGGCTTTCTCCAACGGAGCTCACATATGAAGAAACCCCTACGGTTAGACTCTGTGTTGAAGGTCCCATGACACGCCATCAGATGAGGTGTGATTAGCCGTTACAAGCAGTTTTGGAAATCAGGCCCTTATGACATCACAGGTGTGCGTGTCCACCTAGATGTGTGCTGGATAGATCCATAGACATCTTATGTCTATGGATAGATCAGTCAATCAGCCTACCCGGTGGACTGTAGCAAACGTTGCTCGTTGCTCAAACGTTGCCCGTCACACATCTAGGTGGACACGCACACCTGTGACGTCATAAGGGCCTGATTTCCAAAACAGCTTGTAACGGCTAATCACACCACACCTGGTGGCATGTCATGGGACCTTTAACAGGCCACTTCGTATGCTCAAGGGCTTGGAGACTGAGGCGGGCGGTTAGAATTCTGTGCAATATCAGTGGCTGCGTTATTGGTAGTGGGAGGAGGCAGAATGCTGAGTCAGACACTTGGATATGTCGCGAGGGCAACGGGATGCGAGTGTTTTTCTTTGAATGATTTCCACACAGCATAAGCATTCTGTCACGCCGTCCACTCCTGCCACCAAGCAGGGGCCAGTCTCTCAGCCTACGTCATCCATTCATCTCCCGCACTCCACACGCTGGCCGGCAATCTTCCATCAGCACACAGTATTTCAACCCCAGTTCTCCAGACAATCATGGCTAGATCGTTGTTTACACACAACAGTTGGTAGGCCTACCTCGTCTGTGGCCCCTCCTCGTGTCAATATTGTTTGGTCATTGTGTTCCCTCGATGGCGCTAACAATCTTCTCCCTGGGTACCGTGTTGCTGACAGTTATGCCAGTAATGCGTTACTTAGTACTACCTGCTACCCGCCTGTTCCCGTGCCTGTCCGACTACCTGCCTGCCATTAAACCCCTGTCCCTGTTCCCATCCTTAACTTATTTGTTACCCTCAGTAAAAACCCTGATAATTTAGTTTCTGTGTCTGTCTCACTCTGTGTCGAGCATTTGGGTCCACTCGCTCTACTTCCCCATTACATGTTCTGTGTTAACACTCTAATGCACATGCTCACAGAGTTAGAGACTGAGGCTGAGAGGAGATGTTCTGGTCATGAGGGTGGTGTGGAATTTTTGAGCAAACTGTGTATTATTTTTTGCTTCGACCCGCCGGTTGTAATGGCCAGGCTCAGTGGGGAAAAGGGTTAGGGTTATTTGTGTTCTGTCTCGTTCTATACCATTCTTACAACCGCCAACTGAGCACGTCATTTTTATTCAGAAGTTAATGGTTAGGCTGCATTCCAATCAGTCAAAAGCTCCCCTCCTAAACGAACCCTTGCAACTTATTGAAATGTTGCCCTGCACTCAGAATTCTGAATCATCACACTGTCGGTAATACGACACAACATCATGGTTACCAACCGTTATCCACTCAAGGCCTATTGGCCGGTCTGTTACGCTGCCACTCTCCTCGCTCAGTCCATGGACGCGCAGTGACGTGGAAACACAAATTCTAAACTTGTGAATTTGTTCGTTCGCAGGTTTTTTAGCTATTGCAAAAGTATGTGGTCTGTGAAGTCCTTTGAAGGGGATATTCTGATAAAGGGCTGTAGCATTAATACATTAAAAGAGTTGAAATGACTGCAGGCTAGCGATTAACAGATGACATCGTAACACTGTTAGCCTGTCAGTCAGTCCCCCTCATCTGTCCATCTTCCCATGGCTTCTTTATTAAGGACTAGAGCAAGAAACACATTTGAAACCCTCACACACAGAGAGAGAGAGAGAGAGAGAGAGAGGATGTTGTTCTAGCAGCTCATCCCTCATCGGGGGGGGTTGGTGGGAGGTGTGGGCTGGCGGGGGGCAGGGGCGAGGGGGCGTACTGGAGGTTGAACATTAATGTAATAAAGCTCTAATCAGCCCCGTGGGGCGAGCGAGGGGAGGCATGTGATCGAGTCAAGAACAAGAGAGAGGACAAGTTAAAGAGGGAGTCTCGCCGCTCCCGTGGGAGTGTTTACATGTAGCGGAGCTCCATGGGGGGGGGGGGAGGAAAGGAGGAATTAAGGGAGGGAGGCACTAAAAGGAGAGGAGGAGGACGGCAGGAGATAGCTGATCAAAGTGTGAAAATTCACGGCCCGCTCCCCTCTCCAAGATGAAGCACTAATTACTCTCAACAGCTGCCCAATGAGCTCGCTATTATCTCCACGTGTGTGTGTGTGTGTGTGTGTGTGTGTGTGTGTGTGTGTGATTTCAGGAAACATGCAGCTTGATCACCAGAGATGGTTGCCATTTGGAAATCAAGTGACGGTCTAAATGCACTAGCGGATAGCGCAGTTAGTGTTACTATTTTGACGTGTCGTGTCAGGTCGGAATTGCAACATACGCTTACACACACGTAGGCTATACACGCATGAACATGCAAACGATTTGATTTAAATATCATGAAGTCAAAGATTGTTCATATGAGTGAAACTGCATAGAAATAGCATTTGGATAGTGGGAAAAAATATATATCCGTAGGAGCTGCATGAATGAACACAGAGTAGGCTATGCCATGCGTTTAAATAATAATTATATAATAAACTCGAGCAAAGTATATTCCAGCCTCCCAAAACAATATATTTTAAAATCTCGTGTAACAGCTGATACAGCGGTAAATTGTAATTTTAAATCAATGCATCTGCAAACACCGTGCAGCAAACACATATTTTCTTCACACAAACAATCGTGAGAAAACCGCGAGTTTTACCGGGATCGAGTGTTCAAAATAACGAATGAATGCTTGGCGCGCGTGTGTGTGTGTGTGCGCACCCATCTGTTTAAACACACGCAAACTAAACAGGTAACACATAATACTGTCCATGGCGATGTATATTAACGGGGGGACACATGCATAGTATGAGCACAAGTCGGTAACGATAATGTACAATACTGGTAACAAACGATGTTTGTTAATGTCTTGCCGCATATCATTAAATAGACCGCGTCCGCATATCATATGTGTTAAGTTTTCTTTGCCGCAATTGACATGTCGAATCAGTGTTTCTGAAGTTGGAGAAGAAAACGCTATTCCATGTGTGAATTATCCCTATTATTTGGCCATAAACTGAGCCATTTGAAGTTTGAAATTCATGCGGTCATGCATCTGTCTCAGCTGTGGCTGCAAACGCGCCGTCAAAATACCAACTAGTCAAGTCAAATGCGCTGGCTTTTAAAGGAGATGGGAGGTGGCACTCTCATTAGTTTATTGCACGTTACACCCAAAACACACCTACGGGTTTCAGGCTGATCCATTTTAGATTTGCGCCGGGCACAAAGCTCATTTATCTCGCCTCCATAATAGTAACAGCGCCATAGAACCTCCCACAAAGCTACTTGAATTGCGCTTCAACGTTTGCGTTTGGCGCCGTCTAACTAGGGCCCATTGAGTGTTTTGTGAGTTGTGCAGTGCTCGAATTCAAACACTGTGATTTCAAAAAACCCTGGTGGTGGTGGTGGTGCCGTCGTCCTTGAGCTGGAAATTGAGTCAGCTAGCTTGCGTCGTTGAGTGAGAGTGTTTTAAGGAGCACTTTGTTGTCCTAATGAGTATGACGCCACACACTGAGGCGTGGTAAGTGTCTGAGATGCATGACCCGCTCACACGCAGCCACTTGCATCCACCGCTCCACAGACGGGGCACCCTGCGTCCACATGTGTTACTGGAACCCTCTCTGTGTCCGAGTCCCCATAACAAGGTCCGAGCACAGCAGTGCAACGCGCCAAACCAACACAGACACATATGGATCAAAGACAGTTTGACAGCGATAGGCTGTTATTTTAGTGACAAAATAGGATAGTGCATGTTTTTTTATTTATGAAAGAAGATATATTAACATTTAGAAAAAATAAAAAGACTCTGGGTTCACTGGCGAAGTGCTGAGTGCCGCCGACGCATACCAATTGTTTACACATGCTCTGACTCTGACACTACTCTGCCGAAAGGCCCCGTAGATAAATCAATGACTGATCTCCCATTTTAGGAGCCCAAACAGGTGTCACACGCTCCGAATAACCCTGGGTTCTGTTCAGAACAATGGGTTCTATTCCAAGAGAAGGTGTCACAATATTTGTTCCTATTCCTATGCATATGTTTGTCAATAGGATGCTCCTGAGACCATTGTACACACTGTGAAAGAAGTTGGGGGGGGGGGGGGGGCACGGCGGCTCACCAGGTAGCGCACAGACCATTAATACCCATTCCTTTTTGGTCTGTGTTGTTAATTACTATATGGAATGGTTATCTTTGACAACCTACCCTTCCTCCCCCTCCAAATTTCCCAGAAAA
>JAOPUA010000147.1:18783095-18794359 GCA_027122455.1 Trisopterus luscus | reverse complement strand
GGCGGGTGGGGGGGGAGGGGGTCCTCTAGGGGAACACCTCCTCCCACTCCAGCAGGTACTGCACAGTGCCCTGGGCCGTCACGCGGCGGGCCAGCACCTGGTACTCCCCGTTGGTGAGCCGGCCCGCCACGCCGAAGTAGGAGGAGATGGAGGAGTGCAGGTGGGAGGAGTCGGAGGACAGGGCGGCGGTCTCGGAGAGGAAGTGGGGAGAGTCAGACGGCGGGGGGGTGTGGGCGTGTCCCGCTGGCGAGTCCTGCTCCTCCAGACCGGGCGGCTCCTCTGCCGGTAGCTCCTCCCCCGCGTCGCCGCGGCTGGCCCACTGGCTGTAGCCGTTGCTCGGCAGCTTCCTCTTCCTGCTGCCGACGCCCTTCCTGATTGGACGGACACGAGAGGTCAGAGGGTGGGCTGTGGGGGCTGTAATCGGAGGGGTTCAGACCGTGATGTGTGTTCACCTGTTGGTTGTTGGTGAATACGTTTGGTGCTGCACCCGCGTGGGTGTGCCGAGCGTGTGCGTGCATGCATACCTGTACTCTGCCTGCCTTAAGAAATATCTCTTGTGAGTGCGTGCGTGCGTGCGTGTCAGTGTCCCACCTTAAGTGATAGGAGCCGCTGGTTCCAGCCGAGCCGTCAGTGGAGACCTGGTCCAGACTCTGAGATCTACTGGAACCACTGGACACAGAAACCACCACCAGAACATATGACGCACTAGCATGCTGATGAGACGCACTGGAGACACATAGATAGACATGTCTAAATGAAACATGTACTACAGATATTATACTATGACTGCTGTGCTTAACGCAGAACAAAGAATAACAGAAAAGGGCATTAGCACGTGGTACCTGTACTCTGCCTTCCTTAAAAAAGATCTGTTGAGAGCTTGCACACGCATAGTTTGGAAGACTGTGTTGTATTTTCAATTGGTTCGGTTCACACTGTAACATTGTTAGGGGAACCAAATGTTGTAAACAAACGCCTTGCAGAGGAATGGCCCGTGGATATCAAATCAGAGGGAAACTCGCAACTTGCTACAGACAAAAATAATGGAGCAGCAACAACTTGGTTTATTATAATTTTGCTTTGGTGTTGCTGCAAATAAGGAACGAAGTCACTGAATAATGTAGAAATGTGTTTTGGAGAGTGACCCCAAATAATTCCTTTATATAGCCGTCCTGCCATCACACAAATGGGCCATGACGAGACACGCCCACGCCACCACAGCACTCTGCGCCAAGCGCTGCAACGACGGAGTCGGTCTGAACGCAGCCTCAACACAGACCCTTCAGCTCAGGTGTGAAAGCGTTACACGTTACATTACTCTGAATTACATTCTGAATAAAACCTCAGACTGGAATGGAGCACTTTGGTGTGCTGCTCTGGGGCACTGACCTCTTCAGGCTCTGCAGCTCATCCAGGGTGAAGTCAAAGATGTTGGCCATGTGATGGTTGGAGTTCCAACTGCAGTACAACTCGTTCTGCACATGCACACACACACACACACTGCTGTAATAAACACTACTAGAGGAGTTGTCGTATTCAATCGTAATGCATATTGCATCACGCAACATATTGCACCAAACTTAGAAGGTGATGTAGGGAATAATAGCTATAATTTGAGTGATATTTGTCAGAAATGTTAAAGCCATCTGCCCGCTATGGGTGAGTGAAACGTTCTGAGAGAACATCTGTTCTGGTTGGCTGAGCGTCTGTCTCTGTATGACATCGCCGCCGGCTCATTTCTGACCAAATCAGGGCCTTTCTCCAAGGACTGGATCAGAAACGAAGGAAGGGAGCAGAGAGAGACGGAGCGTATTTCCTCACTCTCTCTTTGGCTCTCTTTGTATAGCTCAATCATCAAATGTGGTTGGGGTTAGCGTTTTTTGCAACGTGGTATAAAAAAGGTTAAGTGATGCGTTCAGCTTCGATGCTAGTGGCCGGTGTGTTGAGTGTGGCCGCCCGGGGAGGCCACTATCTCCAGCCCACTCAGGCACATGATATAGGTCAGGACTGCTGAGGCATGTCCGCTTTGTTCTTCCGGAACAAGACCCTTGGCTGATGGAGGAGCATGCTGTAAGCCATGCAGTGTTTATTCATTTAATCTTTTCTGCTCCGTTTCTTATGTTCCCATTTCTTAACGAAAAACCTAGTTAATCTTTTCAGAAATACAGCTGGAGTTATTACGACACACGCAAGATACACATCAACATTACTTACATTGGGGATGGCATCTTCCAGAAGCCACCGGGCCTTTCTCTTTCTTCTTTCTGCTGGAGTGCTACACGCACACACACACACACACACACAAGCACACGTCTTGTTAAGTAGATATTTGGAAGGGAGCCTTTGGGTGTGTCATGGTATGAAGCCTAGTGTTTGGGGGCAGGGCTTACCTGTTCTTGGCCCCTCCCCCTTTGCGCCCCCTGCCCCCGTCTCTCTGGGTTCGCTCAGGAAACAGTTTGGAGGGCGGGTTGGGAGGAACCCGCGTCTGCAGTCGGAAAATACACTTTCTCTTCTTTATCTCCTTCCCGCACAGGAACCTGTGCAAACACACACACATCTTATAAACAATCTAATCTTAAAATCTTAGCCTAAACTAACACAAAGAACTGTTTAATATGTTGCCAGTGGTGTAGATGCATCTGCTCTGTTTAAAGTCATACATCCGACATACAAATACGTATCCTTCCACGGGTCATTCAAGATATGTGATTGTTGGGATATTCTGATTTGATTCTTAGTTCTAATGTCTTCAAATAAACTGATATACGATTGTTAAAAAATTTTGTAAAATTATCAAAACAGTCTTCTAATGCGCAGTAAGGTTGATTAAGAAATTGATTAAGAAATTAATCCAGATGTAGTTTCAATAGTCTCTGTGTGCGTGTGTGCGTGTCTTACTTGCTCTTGTACTTGTTTAAAGCATCCAGGATGTGTTTCTCCTTCTCTGAGGAAGGGGTATTAGCCAACTACATAAAATAAAAGCAGAAAAAAAAAATGAAGTTTAGTGCCGTGTATAGTCTTCCAAGTACATTACAACACATCAACTACTACAATAAATCACTTAAGTCTACAGTGGTATAGACCACTATATTATCATTTAGTATAGAAGACCATGGAATGCTACTGGTCTAGTACAGAGAGTATGGAAGAGTATGGTTCAGTATAGTATAGACTGGAATGGTATTGTCTAGTACAGTAGAGAATGGAGCACTACTGGTCTAGTACAGTAGACTGTTGGGTGGTAATGGTCTAGTACAGTAGACTGTTGGATGGTAATGGTCTAGTACAGTAGACTGTTGGGTGGTAATGGTCTAGTACAGTAGACTGGGGTCTGCTCCGGACCTTGCCCAGCTGGAGCTGCTCCCAGTGAGTAGAGATGAAGCCCAGGATCTCCTCCAGCTCAAAGTACTTCTTCTTCTTGCTGAGGCCCAGGTTGTAGAGTGCCAGCTGGACCACGTCCACCCAGCGCAGCGCCAGCCGACGCACGTACTCACTGCCCTTGTTACACACGCAGCACAGGTAGAGGTAGAACCTGGGGCAGCGGAGACCACAGCGTGAGACACAGACGACAGAGGACGACTATAGTCAGACCACAGCGTGAGAAGACTGCAGTCAAACCACAGCGTGAGACACTGAGGAGGACGACTGTAGTCAAACCACAGCGTTAACAACGTTGAAAATAATACAGATGAAATGTCTTTTACTATCTGGAGGGTTTTGATGAAGACGGGCTCAGAGAGGAGAGGAGGTACCTGTCTCCAAACATGATGGGTTCCTGCACACACTGGATGCAGGCCTCGTGGAACCACTGCTGGCATTTCCAGCACTGGAGCATCTTCAGGTACCACCTGAACACAGAAGATCAGGGCCTTTGACAAGGAGACTACACACCGTCATCTAATGAACAACAAGACTCATTTCAGTAACAGTAAAAACATAGCCCTGTTCACAATAATGCTGCAGAGATCTCTGTGTGTTAAGTCACGAGCCTCAGTGATTGGTTGGTCTTACTCTCCGGGGCCGCCACAGTAGCAGTAACACTGCTGCTGATTGGTCCGATGCTGCGAGTCCCACTGCAACGCATCCGGGTCGTAGGGCAACACCTGCTTCATGGCCACCAGGGCCTTTGCTATGGGTCCCTTCTTAAGAGCGCCCCCTTTCTGTTGGTAGTAAACACACACAAACACACACACACACACACACACACACACTTGGTCAATTTGAGTGTTTAGTAGGTTTGTGCGCGCATGTGAGGTCACATCATTTTGTAATAGTTCTCAAAAGACCTCTCAAGCCACATCTTTATGACATGTGTGGGAATAGGCGTGTTTGTGTCTTGTCTGTGTGTGTGTGTGTGAGTCTCTTCTGTCTGTGTGCGACTCTCATCTGTCTCTGTATGTGTGTGGCATTACCCTGACAGCGAGTGCGAAGATGCAGCGGCGACAGAACCATGGAGCGTGCTCATTGCTGCCCTCTACGGGAGGACTGTGGCACTGCTGGTGAAACCCTGAAATAGAAGAAACTAAACAGATGACCTTTTCCTTTTTGACACAGTAGTTATTGGAGAGGCTACTGCTGCAGAATCACGTTTTTAAAGTGTTTTTTTCTTTTCTTTTCAAAAGCAGTTACAATTTTGTTAAAACAAATGTTATTTTCAGACCTGTATCTAATAAAGGACCAATTATGCAAGTGGCCCAAATCAGAAATGAAAAGATAAGATTGATATAATGTTTGTGCTGCTCACACTGAAATAAATCACATCTGAGTCATAAAATATTTGGCTCACTTTTGCTTTGTGAACTAGAAATGTATTAGTGTCCACCAACTTACCGATGCCACACTTGCCACAGATGAGGATGCGGTTGCCATGGTTACTAGAATCACTCTGGTCCCACTCCTCCTGACACACTGAGCAGTGAGGCTCCTCCCCCGGGATGCCGGCTGCAGGGTCAGAAAGCACGTGAAAAACAGAAGAACACCACGTGCAACGCGATTTAGTTAGGAGTCCATCTCCCAATCTATCTATCAATCTGTCTAGCTTCCCCAGTCCAGCTCCCACTAAGTGGAATGGTCCGCTCCCAGTATGTGTGACTGGTGACCCACCGTGCTGGATGTCCTTCCAGAGGACCCAGAAGCGGGAGTTGTCCTCAAAGGTCACGAAGCAGCTGTGGCGCTGAGGACTGACCTGGTGGGAGGGAAACAAACGGTACCAATAATAGTTTGTTTAATAATTGTTCATTATTACAATTATGGCAGAGCTTGTCTTGTACACCAGCTACAAAAAAAATACACTTTACAATCTGTAGATTTTCAAATAAATGTTGAATATACTTAGTAGTCCAATGCTAGCACTTCCTGTATGCATCAGTATTCTCTGTACTGTACTATTTTCTTTTACTTCTAAATACTGTCCATCTGTATTCATGTAATGTATTCCCATCATGAATACTTAAAGACTTCAACCCTTTTAAAAGCTTGAGCTCTCATCTCTGTCTCTTCTGGATGCAGCTCTCTCTTTCCCCCACCAGGGGGGGCAGCTTTCTTTCATTCTGAACCAAAACCTGATTTATTTATTTCATTTATTTTATGTCATCGTTTATCATACACTGATTAAGGTCCTGTGATTACATTTTTGGTTTTGAATGCAATGTTTCCCAGAAATGTGCGTGGGTATTGTTGTGTTGTATGCGTGTGCGTGGCTGCTGGTGTGGGACGTACCAACTGTTATTGTGGTGCTGTATGCGTGTGTGCGTGGCTGCTAGTGTGGGCGTACCAACTGTTATTGTTGTGTTGCATGTGTGTGTGCGTGGCTGCTAGTGTGGGCGTACACTCTGTTATTGTTGTGTTGTATGCGTGTGTGCGTGGCGGCTGGTGTGGGCGTACCCTCTGTTATTGTCGTGTTGTATGCGTGTGTGCGTGGCGGCTGGTGTGGGCGTACCCTCTGTATGCGGCCCAGGTAGTACAGGCCATCCGACCAGTGACAGAGCACGCACTGCTCCACGGTGAGGCTGGACTCCAGGGCCTCGGCTGGGGCACGCCCGCTGACCCCTGACCTCTGCAGGGATGGGGGCTCTGGACTGCTACAGTAGCCCTCAGCCAGGTCCTCCAACATCCTGCTGAGAGGGGGGCACCCACAGACAGACCGTGGGTATGGTTGAATAGAAACCTTGAGTCATACTGTGTGTGATCACAAGTAAAGGCTGTGGGCTGCAGGTCCACTGACAGTTTGGTCAGGTCCACTCTGCTCTTGTTGTAACAGCTGTCTGTGTGACAGAGAGGGCCCACTTCTGATTATAGAGCCATTCAGGTGACACCCTCCTTGCTCTGATGCTACAGACAGGCTACATAGAATGGGAGTGGCACTCAATTGGAAAATAAAAAAATAATGTGAGGGTTATAAGGGTTAGGATTGCACGTTTTGACGTTTATTACAGTGAATGTAAAAAATAAAAAATAAAAAAGGAAAATGGATACCGCATTAACAGGTGTGGCAATTGATGAATAAAAACGTTAATGTGGTTTACCGAAAACGAGTAGGCCTACTTGTGACTCATTTATTAACTTTACAAACCGCCAGGGGATTTTGTTATAACGTCGCGCATGCTCTCTGAAATAGAGATGATGAGAGGCGGAGGGGCGGTTGTGTCTGCTCTAACAGTGGAGCATGAACTATGTCTTCTTTAAAACAATTACATGTGTTCATAATCCCTACCGTTAAATGCCTACTGACATTTTTAGTGAGTATGATTCGGTCTCTAACGATGACAGATATCGAAAGCAGAACTTTCTGACAGCAAAACTGCCAAATCAACCCCAAAGATTAGGACCAATTTCAGACAAAACATTCAGTATAAACGATGCTGTACAATGACCGCTTCGCATCTATCGTACCAACTGTTAACAAGTTATACAAATCTCGCTTGACAAGCATCGCATCCACTCAGCCACACTGGACAGCCTTTTTCCACATCGCGTTATTTTCCCCAAATAACATAGATTCATGCCATTAAAAAAGAAAATGATCAGAAACCAACAGAAGTCGTGTGTATATATATATGACAGACAGGGAAGATGTACAAAGGATGAAATCAGTTTACTTACTTTGAGTGTCTGGTGCAGCAGTCTGTGGCTGCAGCTGCCCGGGGTTCTGCTGCTGCTGCTGGAGGGAGAAGAAACTCTGCTGTGCCGCGGCGCTAAACTTCAAACTCGGACGGCGCCATTTTTTCACTTTTCCCGCGAATCACGGTCGCTTTCTCCATGCTGATTTACATAACGTATCATCGTCGTCATCAGCAGCGGAAGTACATTTGAATCCATATTATGCATCCATACATAGAATGTATGCGGTATTCAGTGTCAAAATCTGATTGTTCAAAATGAGTAAAGCTGACACGTAATCTAGTCGCTGTGGTGGTTTTTATGATGTGATAAAGGTTGTTTATTTGTAAGAATATAAATATTCTCTGCGAGCGCGCGTATGTGTGTACGTGTACTACACATACTTAATGACACATCATCATCTCTATAATCATTTAATGAAATTTTAATACAAGAAATTGGGTCCAAACAGCAAAACAAGAGTATTTAAATAGCCGATATGAGTAGATAATAAACACTACATCAACTGAAAATAAATTAACAAATTCATGTTGATAAAGTTATTATTAATATCTTCTGATATATAGTATCTGCAAAGAAATATACTACATAGCCTAAATAACTACATGGGTACTCTTAAAAGTTTGAAAGTCTAAAAGTCTCCAATGATCATGAATTGAGGCGAACACACAGACAGAGAGATACATTGAAACAGGTGAATCCCTATGAAGAAATAATAAGTAAGGAGGACGTGCAAAAATAAGTTGAAAGGCCTACACAAGAATCTAATTTGGGATTCAAAAACCATAGCAGATAAAATCGTTGTTTTAGAGGTTCCATAAAAAATTATTATCGATTATCACAAAAGGGAGTCTATTCCGATCCAACAGTGCAAAAGGCAGCACTATCAGTTGAGAACGGGGCGGGGCTCAGAGTCCGTGTGGGAGGCGGAGCTCCTGGGGGCCGGGTTTTTATTGGGGCGGACCTTCATCTCTGAGGACCTGAGGGAGTACTGCCAGCCCGTCCAGCTGGACCACTCCACGCCGTCGGCGTAGGAGGCGTGGCCTCCCCTCAGGTACTGCCCGTTGAGGTTGGAGGTGTGGCAGTTGCGGTACCACCACGCCCCCTGGTAGTACGCCGCACAGTTGTTCTCCGACTGGTCCTGGTCCCGGTCTTTGGTGGTGAACTGCATCCCAGAATGCTTCAGGAGGGAGTCCCCTGATGTTGAAGGAGGATGGGCGATAGGAATGGGAATATTAGAGTTGTACTAGTAGCAGCAGCAACAGCAGCGGCAGCAGCAGAGGTTGAATTGCACTTGACTTGCTCCTGGTCTCTACTTCGGTGCTGTTATTTATGGTTGGGCGTCCCGACGTGTGGTGTCACGATGTGTGGTGATATACGTAAGCTACACTACCATTCGAAAGTTTGGGGGTCACTTAGAAATGTCCATATTTTTAAAAGAAAATCAATGTTTTTTTCAATGGAGATAACATTAAATAAATCAGAAATACAGTCTAGACATTGTAAATGTGGTAATTGACTTTTCTAGCTGGAACGGCTGATTTTTAATGGAATACATACAGCGGTGTACAGAGGCCCATTTCCAGCCACCATCACTCCTGTGTTCTAATGGTACATTGCTTAGCTGATTGTATTAAAAGGCTTATTGATGATTAGAAAGCCCTTGTGCAATTATATTAGCATGGCTGAAAACTGTTGAATAAAAGCTTTCATGGAAAACATGACATTGTCTGGGTGACCCCAAACTTTTGACCAGTCGTGTTCCCCTGACCCGTAGCCAAACGCTTTTGGCTACGCATCCCCCGGTGGCTATCTGACACAGAGGCATGCATGAAGCAGCAGGAGGTACTTCTTGTACCTGTGTGCAGGTAGCCTGGAAAT
The DNA here is from genome assembly GCA_027122455.1 of Trisopterus luscus. Taxonomy (NCBI): domain Eukaryota; kingdom Metazoa; phylum Chordata; class Actinopteri; order Gadiformes; family Gadidae; genus Trisopterus; species Trisopterus luscus. Next base: position 18,785,359 of record JAOPUA010000147.1, on the reverse strand, counting down.
CCAGACCCATATCTAGAAAGCTGTAGGGTCTGGCAACGACTCGAGGGGCGGCATTTGAAAATATCACTGCACGCAACACTACGGCCAATCAGAAGAATACAAGGGGTGACGTATCCAGACCAGTGGTGCTAACCAATAGATAAGACTCTTGCCGTATCCGGATGGTAAAACAGCAACGCTTTTGGCCCGCCTATATCAGATACACCGATGTGATTGGTTAATGTTCTGGGCCAGGGGAATCAGGGAGTGAGTATATTGCTCTTGCGTGAACTCTGGATTTCCAGTGTAGCGTGCAGGTGTATGTGCATACGGATTATTATAGTTTGTTTTATCTTTGTAAAATGTTGCGAGCTCATTTCTTAGCATAGTGTGTTTAAACTGATGTTGGCTCAATCTTGTTTTATTACACTTACTGTCTTACTTACTGTCTGTGCAGTAAGTAAGGGTCCCTTGTCTTGTCTTGTCTTGTTGAATGCTAACTGCTGGAGGTACACGGTATAATGTATGTGCGCTCCTATCCTGCTGCAGAACCCCTTTCCCCTTGGGGACAAACTTTGAACTTGTAGTAGCAGGTTGCGGTATGAGAGTTGAAGTCACAGAGCTGGAAGAGGTAGCAGTCAGTAGCTATGAGGTAGAAGTCACAGAGCAGCAGAGGAAGCAGCAGTACCTGCGGTGCCGGAGTAGTGGTCTACTGTAAGAACGTAGCCGTCTTCATCAGGGTTCACAGAGTCCAGGCCCACGGCGAACAGGCCATAACTAGCATACGCTGTCCCGTTCTCAAAGTCTGCAATGTCGATTCTCAGCTCAGAATGGCCGAACCCGGTGAGATAAAACATCCTTTGGAGACCTGGCCCACCCACACACACGTACACACGCACACACACACACACACACACACACAGGGAGCAACATAAAAACAAAGGTAATGGGGAGGGAACGGCAAAGAGACAGACAAAAGAAAAATAAACTGTGAGAAAACATGTCATGAAGTGTGTGTGTGTGTGTGTGTGTGTGTGTGTGTGTGTGTGTGTGTACCTAGCCAATGTTCCCCAGTAACTTGTCCAAATCCGTCACGGTATGCATTCCATCCACGGAAGAAATTCACTGAACCATCGCTTCTCCGCTGTATCACCTATACATACACACACACACACACACACACACACACATACACCGCACAGGTAAGCATTTACAGAATCACATCTCACCAAACTCACTTTCTCTTTATTGTCTGCCTTAAAGGCCTCAAATCCCAAACAGCGGTGAGCTAACAGAATGCCCACACAGATGCAGTCTAACCTGGCACCGCTAGAGGATACCGCCATACCTCTTATCTAACATGGCGGCAGCAGAGGAAGAAACAGGGGAAACAAACACAGGGCAGCTAAGCCATCCACCAGCGGCCATAGGCAGTGCACTGCGGTACGGCTAATCTACTTAAAGGACTTGCTGGTGGTAAGAGATGTAGATTGATTGGAGTTGTCTCTTGACTCAAAGTGCAACCACTGCTGGTCGGGAGGTGGTTTGAGCTGCCGACTGCTTTAGATGAACGTGTTTGGTTTTCCGTCCCACCACCGATGGTGTTTTTGGTCATTGGTCATTAGACTGGATGAGATATGATACATGGATATGACATCATGACATTGGTTACCGAATTGTGTCGTGGAAACACGTGAATAAATAAGGATAATAAAATGTGGTTAAATAGCAACAAGTGGTGGATGTTAACTAGTCGAGTTCTGTTGTGTGAGTAAGCACTGTGGTTCTACTGTCAGTCTGTGTTTGGATGTGTTTGAGTGAGTGAGGCGGTGGGTTCACCAGTCATGATGAGGACGATGCATGTTTTGGTGTGTGTGTGCTTGCGTGTGCGTGCATACCGTCCATCCGCCGCCGTCTGTGGTCATGTCACAGTAAACGGAGAATCCCCGTGGCTCGTGAGTAGGAAAGATGGAATAGACTCCATCTTGTGTAAAACCTGCATCCAAAAGCTCGCTACAGTCCTGCGGTCTGAAGCCTGTAGAGACAAAATGTTTGTGTTTTGTCTTTATTTATTTTTATTGTCAAATCCAAAATACTGTCTGAGATCAATTAGGCATTAGCTTCTCAACAAAGTCCAACTCAAGGTGTAACACCAGTTTCTTCACTAGTTTCCTACTGAAACGGAAAGGACTAATAATAATTAATTATTGTTATCTGCACCTGTGGTAACCTATGGTAGAGCGCAGAATCACACAAATATATATATATATATATATATATATATA
>JAOPUA010000147.1:18510137-18520977 GCA_027122455.1 Trisopterus luscus | reverse complement strand
CACACACACACACACACACACACACACACACACACACACACACACACACACACACACACACACACACGCACACAGTTACACACAGTCTGTCCATCAGATAAAATAATGATGACTTCGGAAAGTCTGGACAATGTTGTGTCTTTGTTGTGTCAGCCTAAAGTGCTTTCAAAAGGCATAGGAACAAACACACACACACACACACACACACTCACACACTCTCTCTAACAGGGTTGGGGTTCTATTCAATGTGTATTTGAGAATTGAGAGCAGTAAAATATCACTGGATGGGTTGGGGATTGCACTCCCAGGGGAATAACCATACTCTACTACTAATGCACTGTTTTGTGTGTCTGCGTATGTGTGCACATGTGTCTGTGTGTGTCAGGCTAATTAATTTTGAAAAAGCGTCCTGAATATTTAATGAATATTTGTCTTTAAAAAAGAAAAGGGAGAACATTTTAGAGTGGACACATTTCATATTCATACAGCATTCAATATTTATTTACAAATGCCCAGGGGAGGACAATGTGAATGTGAAGTACAAAATAGCAATATAAAAGGGATAATAATTATTATTTTCATTAAAAGTTGGTGGAAAAAGTACTTTGGAGAACGTTGGCATGGTGAATGTTACGAGTGATGAGGGGGTGTTCTAATTGATAATGAATTATATTTACTTCTAACTTATACTAATTAAAATACATAACAACTTAATGCAACTATATTCACCTGGATTTGGTTTGATTCCTATCCGGAAACAGCATCTTGAGGACCAATAGTTCCACCCGCCGTGGGTTTGCCCCAGTCTGCGGTAACCCCCCACTTTGTCATGTGGCCTGTAGGGTCGTGTGTTCCCCCGAGAGAGGGAGTCACCTAAGGTGAACCAACACCACCCTCCGTGCGTATGCGCGGTAGTGCGCGAGGCCCGGGGATAATCCCCCGGGCTGGATGACTGACAGAGGGGGCCCACGGTCAGTGCGGCTCCGTGAGGCTGAGCAGGGAGAAGGGGCTCTGGGGCCCTCAGTGGTGCTGTACCTGCTGGGTTTGTAGGTGGACTCCTGCAGGCGCCTGGCTTGCTCGGGCTCCCTGGGGAAGCCGTGGAGCACCCAGCCTCGCGTGGTGCAGTCCAGGGCGCTCAGCCGCTGGCTCAGCACCTGCAGAACCACGCTGTCTGGAACTAACAACGCCAGGACCCAATGAATGACCACACACCAACCTCCTTCTCTCTACCAGGTTACGTCTGCTAGAGATCAGGTCGTGTGTGTATCGTGTGTGTGTGTGTGTGTGTGTGTGTGTGTCTGTGGATGTGTGTGTGTGTGTGTGTGTGTTTGTTAATGCGTGCGTGCGTGTGTGTGTGTGCATGTGTGCATGTGTGCATTTGTGCGTAAGGTGTGTGTGTGTGCATGTGTGCATTTGTGCGTAAGGTGTGTGTTGTGTGTGTGTGTCGTGCGTTAGGTGTGCCTTTGTGCATTGGTGCCTGATGTGTGTGCTGTGTGCGGGTTGTGTGTGTGTGTGTATTGTACTATCCATGTAGTAGTGCCGTGGTTATTAACCCTTTACAAATGGACCCCCTCTCAAATGTTTTATGGCAGTAGGTCACACTTGCACAAAACCTTATGGAAAGGAGGAAAAATACATGGAACTGTGTTTGAACCAGGGATATGTTATTTGGCAATGCAGCTATGACTGAAGAATATAGGATTGAGTGAGTATCATGGGCTTGTGAGTTGGGTTATTCTGCTTCCCTTTGTAGGATTATTAAGATATGGTTCGACTCTCTTAACTGTTGACACGGCCACATCGGTGCAGCCACCGATGTGGCTATCCGGTTCAGACAATGTTAACATCAGAAACATTCAGATCTCTCTACCAAATCCTTGCAGAGGTTTAGTTACTGCACAGAATCAACATACTGTTTATGATCACTTAACTAGTGTTTAACCAGCTATTGATCACAAAATATTGAGTGATCCGATCCATCATTCATGGGGCGGCATGTGGCTCAGTAGGTACAGCGTATTTGCCTGGTAACAGTTAGGTTGCGAGTGAGTGTCGAGGTGTCCCTGAGCAAGACACCCTAACAGCTCCAGACGAGCTGGCTAGGCTTGCACAGTAGACAACGCCATCGGTGTGTGAATGTGTGCATGAGTGTGTACATGAATGGGTGAAAGTTAGGCAATATTGTAAAGTGCTTTGAGTGGCCACTGGTTAGAGAAACGCAGTCCATTTACATTTGTATTTGTCATAATTGATATATGCATTTGAGAAACTTTACTCAAACACACATTATAGTCAACGGCGGATGTCAGGCTAAAGTGCCAAACTAAAGCTCTCCTGATGACTGATGTAAGATGAAGCGATAGAGAGGCAGTACAGAGACAGGCTGTGTCAGCTTTAATCCGGTGGGCCACAGCATCACAGTTGTGTGCCTCTGAATCCTGACAACCAGCATGTTGTCTGACACAAGCTGTGATTCACATAAAAACTACCTGACATCTCCACACTCATACACACACACACAAGCGGGACACACACACACACACACACACACACTAAGCCCTCTCTCTCCAGAGTGTGGCTGTCATGTTAGTGACAGGACTTCAGTTAGTCTAAAAACACAGCCAAAGACGGACGGCTAGATGGATAGATGAAAAGGCATTCATGTCATGTGAAGATGGAACGAGAGGGGGATGGACACAATTCAGTCCGTCCTATTTGCACTTTAAACAAGCTGTCAGTGTCTTTGATACTTCATCATTCTCCCTCTCCTTCTGTATGCTTTCTTAAATAATTTATCTCAAGGTGTGTGTTTCAAGATGTGTGTGTGTGTGTGTCTGTGTGTAGTTTATGTACAGAATGGTATAGTTGTAAAATGCATGTATCGTTTTGTGTATACTGGGGTGTGTGAGAAGAATGAGTGTGTAAAGGCGTGTGCGTGTGTGTATGTGTGTGTTACCTTGGTGACCTGTCTCTATGTAGGGTTTAATCAGCTGTCCCAGAGTGGATCCGTCGGCTGCTTCAGACTTTAAGAGCTGTCCACAATTTACTGACACAAGTAGAGAGAGACAGACAGTTAAACACCACCACCAAATAACAACCTGTGAACCTCCATTTCTACCCTGAATGTTTGTGTCTTGGTGGGCTAAGCTGTGACAGAGACGTAATGCAGTGTAAGGCACTGATGCCTTGTAGCATTGTAATGATTAACAGTGGTGTAATGTTCTTACATTATATAGCAATAATGAAAGGTCAAAGCATGGCTCATCAACAATGAGTAATGCGCTCACTAAATCATCTACCTCACGGTGTGTGCTACCTGTTTGTTGTATATGGGAGACATGTCTTCTCTAGAAATTCTCTAGAATCGGTTACGTCTATAAATGTACCAGAATGTCATTGCTTTGAAAGCAACTTATTTGAAAAGTAAGTTTAATGTATTTCATTTTTAACGACCTTCCAGGTAAATTCTGCCACATTTACAGCAATGTTCTCTAATGTGCACCGTCCCTGCCTAATGAAAGAACCCATGGGAATGACCCGGTACTGACGGTCCACCAGTCTGTATTTGTCGGCCAGACGTCTGGCCTGCAGGCTCTTCCCTGAGCCCGGCGGGCCCACCAGGAGGATTCTGGGAGTCTGAGGGGCCCTCGAGTCACGCCGCGTCAGGACATATCTCAGGACTGAGACGCACACACATACGCACGCACAACAGCACACACGCGCACAGCCGCACACACAGGCGCACACACCCACACAACCACACCACAAACACATTAGTATCTACTGTATTTCTTACTGCAATCTTGTTGTAGTCTGTATGTAGATGTTGGCATGTACATGCGTACGTGTGTCTGTCTGCGTGTATGTGTGTGCATAAACGTATGTGTCTGTCTGTGTGCATGTGTATGTGTCTATGTGTTTGTGTGTGTGTGTGTATGTGTGTGTGTGTCTGCGTCTGTCTTTGCATATACATCTGTGTGCGCGCATGCGTGCGTGTGTGTGTGTGTGTGTGTGTGAGGCAGATGTAGAGGCCCACCCTCTTCATACACATCAGTGTGTGGTTGGTCGGCGTTGACGGTCTTCAGGACGTGGCGGTAGGCCGCGTTCAGGCCGGCTGCCTCCCGGCCGTACAGCGCCAGGCAGGCCAGGCGCTGCTCCTCTGGGCCCTCGCTGTCCGGCTCCAGGCGCCGGGCCACCTCCGGGTCGGGGGGCCAGACGAACGTCTGGTGGTACACGTCTGCACAGGAAGTGACATCACATGGTGTGTGCGTGCGTGCGCGGGTGTACGTGTGTGTGTGTGCGTGCGTGTGTGTGTGTGTGTATGTGTGCGTGTGTGTGTGTGTGTGTGTGTGTGTGTGGGTGTATGTGTGTGTGTGTGTGTGTGTGTGTGCGTGTGTGTGTGCGTGTGTGAAGACTGACCTCCAGTCAGAGGGTCCAGCATTCTTCCCGTCGTCCTTTGCAGCAACATATCCTCAGAAGCTTCTAGAAATACTATCAATACATACACAGACATGCATGCAAATGCACGCACACACAAATGAATGTAGTCTGTGTTTCATGTAAGATAAAGCCATTGAGTGTGTTACTGCAGTGTTACAGTATTATAGAGCGTGACTCCTGCAGGTTTTACCCGCGTGGTTAGGGATGACTCCGGCTGCTTGGAGCGTCAGAGCATGGAGGCGAGTCTGAGGAAATCCTTCTAGAACCCATCCCTGGACACAAACAAAAACATACTGGTGTTACACTGCTGGTCTGTAGCCACGGAGCCATGTGACCACCATTTATTAGCTTCAGGAAACACTTTCAGACGATGGTTAGCCCAGGGCTGAGAAAGAGTTCACACCATGTTCGATCAGAGCAGGGGAAGTACGGGACGTTCGGGGCTGACTCTAGGAGATGCATAAAACACGATGAGGCTATAGCCACTGTGAATCAGAACCAGCCGTCGGAGGCTAGCACCCCCAGTAGCCAACTGCGTGTGTGTTTTACAATGATCATGTGATGAGTTTGAATTTCTTAGAAATGCCCTCCGTTAGTTATTAGTGGGAGTGGGATGCCTGTCAATCACAGGGGATTCACAATGATGGAAAAGCATCGCAAGGCAAGGAGCAGAGGAAGGGGAGTTTTCTTTTTGGTTGTGTTCAGTCAAATCTTGCTCTGTTCTCTTTACAACTCGCTAATCTTTCTTACAGAACCTTTCATCCAGGGCCTGCTCTTCGCCCTCTTGCTCCTCGCCCTGGGCCAGCAGATACACGTGGGACTGGGGGTCAAGGCTACTATAGCCCTGGGCTATATAGTAGCCTTGGGCTAAGCAGTTAACTATGTGAAAGCCCTTACTTGTTCTGGTACTCCTGTATAAAACTACACTATCATCTGTGTTTATGGTTGTCAACACATACAAAACATGTTATAGTCAGGGTTTTTCCCCAAATTACGAAATGTAATGTAACAAAGGCTGCAGTTTTTCCTTCTAATCTCGGTGGTAACAAAAATATTAACATTGATATGTCTGCAGCATATCGACTAGACTACAGTGTACAGGACATCAGTGTGGTGTCCTGTACACTGATGATAAGAAGAAATGTGTATCATTAACACTATACATGTGACAAGCTGCCAAAAGATGACAATTTCAGCCATCATTGGAAATTATAACTATTGAAAAATGACCAATAAAACTGACATTGATGAACGATAAACTTAGTGGTGATAGAGCGGTGAATGTATACTACTGGTCTCTAGTGTATATGCTATATGACAGAGGGAGGAAGAAAGAGCAACACAGACATGTGCTCGCAGTGCTGCAGTTAATCAGACAGGAAGGGGCGGTGTCCTTAAAGATGCTGTCAATCATCACACACGCACTCACAGACGCACACGCACACACACACGCACACACACAATGTACACAAGTAAGCACACACACACCCACAGAAACATACACACTCACACACACACACACACACACACACACAAACACGCGTTAACATCCCTAGAGGTTCCTAATGTGAGCTGAAGAGGAAGCGGAAGATAAACTGTCATTCTTTTAGCCCCCAGGCACAACAAGCCTCAGCCCATAAAAGCAGCCTTGTGCCTGGCTATAACCTATAATAGACACACTCTTTATATCGTATCGTGTTTATATTGGTAGGACAGTGTATTCAGGCTGATACAAAGACTTGCTCTACTATAATTAACTCCCTTTGACAGGTGTGATCTTGCTGTGTCCCTCCCAGCGTTCCGTAGCTCAGATACACTGCAGAGTAGTAGCAGTAGTAGCACTTGTTTACCACCGTCAGACTCCAGTCCAGCAGTGGCTCCCCACCAACAGGCCTTGGGGAGAGACTGGTATCCCCTGACAATTTGGTGGGCCTTGGTTGGCTTGCTTTATGCACATTGAATGTTTCTGTTTTTTTCTTTTATACTGTAAAAAACTGGCTCACATGCAGTTGATAAATGCTTTGTAACAGTAAAAGACAGGAAAAACAGACATCTGCATGTTTGAAATGCTCTCAGCTCTGCAACGTTTGAAATGTAAAATAAATGTCTCCCTCTGAGGAATTCCCATGTTTCTGCTTGAGACTCACTGTCAGCAAGGATGAAAACTAGAGTCAACCTTTACAACCAGGAAATAACGCAATAAATAGACGGATCAAGGAAAGGCTGTATCAAAGACAAGGCAGGGCTGGGACTGGTGAGCAGAACACACTAGAACATTCTGCGAGTCGTGGTTGTGTGTCATCTCATATTATAAGGCAGCAACACAATTAGCTCCTACATGAATCACACATACCCCTACAATATCGTTGGGGTTTGTGTGATACCATTTTTACCTTGGGTTGATCCAGCATTGTGCGGTGCGGTGTGGTAAGTGTGTGGTATGTTAGTGTAGTGTGCATTGTGCTTTGAATTAATTCATGCCTGGGGTTACTTTAATCATGATTTTGGGTTTACACATTCATGATTTTGGGTTCAAGGTTTGTGATTTTATGAATAATATCAGGTTAATATGGAGTCATTGGTGTCCTCTGAACTATTTTCTGGTTTCATGATTTCATCATTTCTGCATTATGAATTTATGATTTGGGTTTCATAGCTTTCTAGTATTTTGTGCATGATGTCAGGTTTAAAAATTCATAAGATCCTCTAGTTCTCTGAGAGCGCTTAGGTCCCTCACCTTGCTGTGGTCAGGGACCTAACATGTTGAGTTGAAACCCTCTTAATCTATGGGTCGGGACCCAAAAATGGGTCGCGATGGAGTTGGAGGTGGGTCGTGGACAGTTGACGCATTGAACCCGTCGTGTCTCTTATCGAGCAGACGTTCTCAAAGGATCAGCGCAGTGAGTATAATGTACATCGTAATGCAGAATATAACATCAATGTTTTATTTGAGACTATGCTTCCACATTACCTTTCTGAAGCAGTCTATCTTAGACAGCCTGTGTTGAATCAGCTCTACCCATGTGTCAACGGGGATCTCCTGCACACACACACACACACACAAACGCACACTCTTATTAGGCAAAACCGTTTGTGTATGCATGAGTTGGGTGTATTTGTGTGTGTGTGTGTGTGTGTGTGTGTGTGTGTGTGTGTACCTGTTTCAGTTGTGTGTATTGCAAGGCCTGCTGGCTCAGCTCTGTGTCTTGTTGGAAGAGACTGTGGGTGGTTACATGGACTGAGCCCAGCTCTGCACACAATCTTCTGGCCTAAACAACAAACAGGACACCACGGACAAACACACCATCACCACCACCACTACTCCTAGCCTAGCACTACTACTGCTCACTGTACAGTCGATCCATTCATAGACCGTCCATCTACTTACTATGGTTGTCTTCCCAGAAGCAGGCGGGCCGAGCAGAAGAATCTTAGGAGCTGCACAGACAAACAGACCAACAGAGAGACAGACACACAGACGGGACAGAGAACCAGCTCATCAGAACCACATCGCCACAGAACACAACACACCGGACAGAGGAGGAATATCACATATGAACAATGGACAAATGTACCCTGACGCATTTTACACATATCCACAGCTTTTATCTTGTAATCATTGTACTTGTTCTAAGATCTATACACGCTGTGTGTGCTCGCAGAAATGTATGTCGTATGACTGCTTATCAGTATGTTATCCTGTTTGTATGTTGAGCCACGTCAAAGAAGCTTTTCTGTTATGACTGACAATAACGTTTTCTGAATCTGAATCTGAATCTGAATTGGAGATGAAAACAGAAAACAGACGACCAACGTTCAGCTCTGGCCCTCTTAAGCAGACTCATCAGGTAGGATATAGGGTCATCTGGTTTGTCCACCATCAGACTGGACACCATCGTCTGAAACCAGGAAGTACAACCAGTAACCAATTAACTAGTATAGCAGCAGAAGCAGGCATACAAATTATTTTGACGTGACATTAATGTAATATAGGCGTATTATAAACAATGCAATGTTGAGGTCATTGCCGTGGTTCACGGTGTAATGCTAGAGAACATTGACACACAAAACACTGTTTACACCATCCTGAGTTCTTTAATTGGCCAATCTATTATCTAAACATTCACATTTATAAAGAACGTCAGCCACACTCAAATAAGCCTACTTTAAGATAGTGTGTAGTAGGCCTAGAACAATTATAAAGAACTTAAACTTGAGCGTGTTCAGATTGAATTAACTTTAATATCAGCCTCATGTATAGGCCACAGCACTGATGGCGAGTATCGGGACTAGTAAGTCCACAATTAGAACATGTTGCTACCTGCACTAAGTCAAATATATCGTGTTGCTCTGCGTAGATGGACATCTCCGGAGGAATCCGGACAGGTTTCATCGTTTCGTCCATGACGAATGAGCTGGCAAACCCCGAGTGCTAACTAACACGTGACGTAATCTACCTGAAATTAAAGTAAACACCTAATAAATGCGCATCTTTCTTTCCGCCTGTTTCTATGAGTACGACATGTTTGGAGAGGTTGCCTAGCAACATGGCTCGGAGGCAGAGGCTAAGGGGGGCGTGTCCACCCGCTATAACGCCACCCCACTGGCCCCTCCTCCCAACAGACTGAAGGGGGTTAGTGCCATTAAGGCCCAGCCCTGACCGCAGCGACCCGGGTTCGATTCCTGCCGTAGTCCTTTGCCGCATGCATTCCCGCTCTCTTCAATACCGTACTGTCTTACTCGACAATAAAAAGGATCAAACCTTCAAAAATATATATATTTCATATATAATCCTGCAGTCTTTCTACTGTATATGGGCTGGGCAGAGATGGGCGGTATTGTATTTAGACTTTTCCATAATGAACCAAGTATAATTCAGACACTGTTGATCGTTTGCTCAGAGCAACTGGCTGATTGGTGTGTGGTAGTTCTAGATTGACAATACTTGTATTCAAATGTAATGTTTCCTTTGGTGCACTTTACTAAGCTTATATTCATAGACTTAGGAGAGTGAGACACAGAGAAACACATTCAAAGAATTATCATTTATTTATTCTATTGTTCACAGTTAAACATTCTTGTGTTGGGATGGCTTCGAACAAGGCAATGTGGTTATTGTACTTAAGCAATTTGCCCTAGCAACGAGACAAACCTAGATGTTTTGGTTGGGACATCAGCATTGCAGGGATAAACGTCGACCCACTGTCGACTCTGCTGTGGTTTGTGTCGCCTCCTTGTGGTGAAAACCAGTTTGACATCTGACAGGTCAATTGCTCCGCTTGAGGTAGACGTAATATGTGGAACACTTCGCACATCAGCCTCAACACAACCAGACTACAACATTCTTCCTCAGATACATATGTGGGTCTTCCTGCCAACAGTACTGGTTTTTATTCACCAATACAATTCACTTCACATTGTAATTTAGAAATGGTTTGCTTCTCCCAAGTGCCCATGGTGGGCCTACAGATTCTGTGGGTTCGATTCCATCCACACCATGAATTCTAGATAACAACCCGACCCGAGTTCAGTTCAATAAATGCGTTTGATTGGCCATTCAGTGTGTGAAAGCTCACCTTAAGTCAAAGCAAACACTACTTTTGGTTTGATTACATTAAGGATTATGGAGAGCACACATGTTGTGCTACGCCTGATATATGACACGAGTTGGCAATTCAAAAATAAACTAGAATAGAATAAAAGTTTGAACAAATCATACCATGCATACACCTTTCCAGTCATGATGAGATGTGTCTGAATGCAAGGAAGGCTGGCCTTCAAAGGGTATCCAATGTCTTATACTCTCTAACACAGAGCACGGTGCCTTGTGGACATGATGGACTCAGAGTACAGATAATGCTCCATAATTATTATCCTAACAAACGAAACACAGCATTTTGGATCGACACACGTTTGGGCAGAATTTATAACGGAAAGTTTAAGCACTTTTTTTTTTGTTTTTGTTTTTTTTTCCAGACTAAGAGGCGGAACAACCAGCAACGTCTTCACCAGAAAGCCAGGATTGAAATCATAAAGTTGAGAGGTCCAGCACGTTCTAAAAATAGATTACGCCACATGCCAGACTGCTTAAACCATGTTCAACACCCCAAAAAGCAAGCCGGCCGTAAAGCAGCTGTAATCATACTAGGAGCGGAAGGGCTGTTGGACTTGATGCGGCTTACGCTCTAGGAATCAACACACTCTGGGAATCAACACTATCACAGAGAATAACATCATCACTTGTGGGATTGTTTCAAGTTCATGTGAGGCCGTTTTCAGCTTGATGAAATTATGGTGAAGGGCGATGGTTTTTAATGCTGCTAGCCTTGTGTGTGTGTGTGTGTGTGTGTGTGTGTGTGTGTGTGTGTGTGTGTGTGTGTGTGTGTGTGTGTGTGTGTGT
>JAOPUA010000147.1:18305752-18316496 GCA_027122455.1 Trisopterus luscus | reverse complement strand
AAAATGGGGTTGTTTACAAACAAAAAATTTCCTCTCTGGGGCCTAATACAGGGGGGGGGTTGGGGTTGCATTACCCCCTTGTGTTGCGCCCCCCCCCCCCCCCCCCCATTTCACCACCCCGATACACCACCGCCTCCGATTGGTCAACAATACCAACACTCTCGATTGCATCTCCTCTCACACCGCCGCTCTGTCATTAACAGACAAGCCCACACGTCGCAGTGACTAGATCAGTGGCTGTCAAGAGCGCTGGTTTCAGCAGCTGATGCTGACACGCCGATCTCAATTTCTTTAAGTGTCTCTAAGGGGTCGATGTGCACTGGAGTAAATCCAGTGGAGAAGCGTAGTAGTCGACGTGAAGTCATCTCATGGCATCGGCTGCTAGGTTGCAGGCTAACCGTTATCATTTCCCTCAAGGTGCATAACCACGGCGACATCACGGTGTCAACGGGCTATGGGAACGGTGTCTCCCATGTCAAGGTACGCCCCGGTCACTCAATCACTCGTTCAGTCTCTCCTTCCGCCACCCCTTTACTAACTCACTCGTTCACATTCTGTTTTCAGCTCAAAACCGTATATTACCAGACCACGGTGTCCTTTCAGAACTGTAACTTTGACTTCAATATAGAAATAACCAAAGCAAGTGAGTATTCGGCCATCGTGGGTGCCTGTCTGTCTCCCTCTGCTAATATAAAATTATTATTCACTCTAAATTGTAATGTTCTTCTTGCTCTCTCAGGTACCAGAACCCGGTATCATTCCCTGACAGCCTGTGTCAAGTAAGCCTTTTTAAACACCCAAACTGCAATCAGAAGAGGCCTGCAATCACACTAATTAAATTGACATTGAACACAGTCGTAGATGGCAGAGATATGGATCTACACACTACTTTCTGAGAACTTTAAGGGAGAAAAAAAATCCCAGAGGCAAACAAAAGAAAGATGTGTAATGGACTGGTGTGGTCAGACTTTGGTTATCGTCCATTTGGTGAAGAGGGTTCAATATTACTGACTGCAAAAGCCGAGGAATTCATGTGACTGTTCTAAAAATTCTGTATTTGCGCGTTATTTACTGCATTATGTTTGAACCAAAACTGTGTTAAATGCAGCGTTACAGTGTTACATTTTTTAACCACAAAAATGCCAATTTTTTATGAAATTCAGTGCGGCTTAAAATGCAACATCATGACAGCTTAACCGCTGAATTTTATGTTGATTTAATTCAACACAATGAGGCTTAGTTGTGACCCTTTCTTCCGTCCACAGATACAGGCCCCCCCCAAACGAGGTTGAGCCAGAGTCTGGCCTGACTGTGTTGGAGATTCAGCTTCCAACCGGAGTTCAAGCAAACCTCCAAGATCTAAGACCAGTACATACATACACACACACAGAAACACACACATACACAAACACAGGCATCCACACTCTGGCACCATTCACCACTCACAAACCTTCTTTTTTTTTCCATGTGTTTAGTTTATGGAGGGTGATATTCCTGCCATCTCGAACTATGTGCTCAGAGGAAACATGGTCATCATCGAGATGGAATATGTAAGTCCATATCATATACATGTATATATATACTGTATATATATATATATATATATACACACACACACACACACAAAAGCCTTTTCAAACATTTAGCGCTTTAACCGCTCCTCACATAATAAATAAGCAATAATAAAATGGTCACACCTAGGTTTACTCTTAATGAAATAAATGGCAGGATTTATAGAGGGTTGATGCAGGAAAGGCGGTTTAAAAGGAAGACCTTAAGGCACATGCTTGCTTGTCGGGTTCTCGTTGGGGAACATGTCAAATCAGTGTCGGCAAACATTCAACATTCATTTGTTGAGTCAGTGTGCAAGCCAATAAGAAAAACTAGACTTATTTTTTGTTTTCTTGTGGTTGCTAGGTTCTGATTTGGTCCTGTCTTTACGTTGCTAGGTACCGTCTGATATCTTCCGGTGTGTGGGGTTCCGGGTCCGTTCAGAGTTTAACGTGATGGCAGCGGCCAAGTCCCTCTTCAGAGTGTATGAGAGTGAGGTTCAAGGTAAACACCTGGTATCACTATGAACCATTACAGTGATTTGTTTTGGCCTTCTGTTAGATAAGACTTGCTAGGGAACCGGACAGATCTGCGAGCTCATCTTTTATTTGCTCTGGCGTACATATCAAGGGCTCCCTTCCGTCCAGATTTCCAACAGACCTGGAACAGGTTGAGCCAATCACAACGGTCTATCTCATGTTGTGTGGGTTTAATAGGATTACTGTGCAGAGGACGGCTCTGTGGGAGCATCGCAGAGGATTTTCATAAACAAGATGGCTGTCGCTGATGTGTCACACGTTCCGTTGCTCTGATTGGCTGTAGGTCTGTCCTGTTGCGTCCAGAGGCCTTTTGGTCTGCGCCCGTTGATAATGGCCCTTAGAAAACCAAAACGAACTGGGAGGTTCTAGGCTAATATGCATTTGTGAATTGGTCCTGTGATGTCAGGTCAAGACATCACCGGTCAGGTCGATGTCAAGAGAGGACAATATTAAAAACTTTATTTTCTTTTGCAAAGGAAATTATGTTATTTTATTTATTTTTATTTCATCACGATAGAGAGGGTTAGAGATAAATAGTAGAAAGAAAAGATATGTGCCCCTCTCTCCATGCTCCATGAAATCCATAGCAACATCCATTTAGGCCCCCACTATCTCCCAACGTAGTGCTATTAAATGCTCTGTTTTGTTTTGTTTCATCTTACAGGCAGTGTGTGTGAAAAACAATTTGCCTTCACTGAGGAGGATCTCCAGCTACTGTGTTTTGAGGACGAGTGTCAGTGCATGACAGGTACTGTCATAGAGCTCTTAGGCCTCAGCTCTTACATCTGGTGGAACGAGCGCATAAACAACCAAAGAATCGGAACTGTTTGTTGAGAATGAACGTGTGTTTTGTCCCAGCCGCTTGCGCCACATACAGAGGAAACAGGACCGCCCTTACAGCATCAGAACGCATCACAGAGACCTGCCATGATCACATCAAATATGGTAAGAGAGACCGCCATGCAGAGAGACAGACTGACAAACAGACAGACGCATTGCTGATCCTTTCTTTCTCCAGCGTACAAGGTAAAGATTAAGTCTGCCGTGGCGGAAGGGGACTTTATGACCTACACGGCCACAGTAAATCTAGTCCTGAAACAACAGGACCGAGGTGAGATTTACCGTCCATTGACTCCATCCTAGCTAGACTTTGCTCACAAACTAAAGACGCGTGCGCGTGTGTGTGTGTGTGTGTGTGTGTGTGTGTTTGTGCGTGCATGCGTGTGCGCGGGTGCGTGTGTGTGTGTGTGTGTGTGTAGCGTTTGAGGGTGTGAAGCCAGGCACGCAGGTGGCCCTGGTGAAGAAGGCCACCTGCAGCACGGTGGTGCTCCAGGAGAACGCCCACTACATAGTGCAGGGCTCCCGTGGCTCAGAGCTCCTATCTAACGACAACAACAACGTCAGGTCAGTCTGCCCTCTCCTGCCAATGTTTTCACGGCCCAGAACTGATTTATTTGTGAACATTTGTTGTTGTGGTTTTATTTGTTTATTTGTATGTGTGAGGAAAATAAATATTATTCGAATGTCAACATTACTATTAAATGTTTTTTCTAATCTTGTACTATAGCTGTTTAATGAGGACAGTTTAAGTATTTAGCTTATACTCAATACTATATTATACTCTTATATTTCGATAAATGGAAAGTAATTCAGTAAGTTTATGAGTTACACACATTTTTTTAAAATGAATAAGACATGAACATTTAATGTTTATAAGGTGCCAGAGTACATAGAAAAGCATCAAAGTACGCCCAGGAAGGCCCCTGATGACATGTATTTTACACGGGAAGCACATTGTGATGAGCAATTCATGCTTCAAGCATCTGTGAGGACTGCACGGCCTAATTGACATCACAAACTGAATTTATGCCCCAACTATCTCCAAATATAGTCCTATTTACTGTCCTGATTTGATTGTGAAACGCTTGCAATATAATTCTCCAGAAGTCACGCATTTGTACATTCAGACAGATACGCAGAGATGCTTTGCTCTCGTTAACCACTTCCAATGGTCCATGGGAAAAGAATACACTTTAAATAACTCTACATGGATTTCTAAAGTCGCCTATTCCAAATGTGTGCCAGCAGCAACACAACAAAACGAGTGTGTGCACAAACGGACAGCTCTTCATAGATCCTCCACGGGCACAAGGGGCGGTCTTCTTAGTGGCAAGGTGGATCTCTGTGGACGCAGGAGTGGGGTTGGACCTCCGTGATGTGGTGTGTGTGGTGTTTTATAGGTACCGTTTTCCTCTGGACTCGGCTGCTGTTCTGGAGCGGTTGCCAGTTTGTGGTCCTGATGGCTGCCGGGACCCCGCAATGAATCAATATGAAGAGGACCTCCAAATATTTGGCTGTGACTGAGCAGCCCTGTTATGAATAGGATTGATTCCTTTGTATAATGAGCATATTTGTTTTCTTCTTTTTTTTGCAGGCATTACATACATATTTGCGGACATATTTTCATATTTTTATCATCATCATCATCAAGTTCACATGGTAACAAGCCAAATTCTCTCTCACTCATATGCAGACAAATAAGATATTCAATACAATTGATCAAAAAACAAACATATTAAATATTATATATATATATACAGTATATATATATATATATATATAATATTAAATATGCCAAACAGTCCGCTTTCCCAACTAAATAAATAATCGGATACAATTGCTCCCACTCCCCAACGCTATCGGCTAGTCATTCCTTCGGTTATCTTCGTGAGACCATCCGGATCTCACATTGTGAGTTTCCATTCTGTTTCTGTCTGCAGATCATATTCACAATGTCTGGGCTTTAAAATCTGGATGTCTCAAAGGCCTTACCCTTTTTAATAAAGGTAAATGTTGAATAAAGATGACACAAAAAGTAGGATAGGCCTAAAGGAGGAATAAAAGCATTGAAGCGGATCCTTAGAATCCGCTGGCCTCCCAGATTCGGCCTTCCAGTCAAGAGGTCTACAGACCTGTTGGGAAAGGGAGAGAGCCCATAAAGAAAGCTTTGGGTGGGTTAGGGATGCAGTGGCATTAGAAACTAATGTACATGTACACAGCTAGTATTGAGGACTATGACACACATCGTTTAGTGAGGACTACGACCCCCTCAGCGAGCCTCTGGTTCGAACTCCAATTCCCATAAGTTGACATGGCAGTGTCAAGGATGGATTACTGCAGGGCGCCCTGAGGCCCAATCCGCCACGTTACAATTTCAATATTGTCTCTGCAACATTATACCTACTGATATCTAAATGGGGCCCTGAAGCCACATACCATTGGTTATATTATGGAATGCGTCTCAATAGGGCCCCTCAATCATATGCCACAGGTTGTGTAATTCATCCCTCATATGTGAAAGGGCCCCGTAAATGTAATAGAACAGCACATTAGAGGTCATATAGGGCCCCTGAACCACAGGTAATGTATGTTATTCATCCCTTATATCGGATAAGGGCCCCTGAATCAGTTAGCATAGGGTAGGATATGTCGTACAGGGCCCTGAAACACGGGTTATGTTAGTCGCTCTTGGTATCTGAAAGGGGCCTCTCGATCAAAGAACATGGTGGGGTATTAAATGTCACGCCCCACTCTATCTGCTTCATCAGTCACAGCAGCCGCCGTTTCCCACGATGCAGTGCGATCATACAGGCCAGATGTAAGGGCTGATGTAGGGCCCCTAAATCATATACCACCATGGTTTGTTATATATGTCATTATTATATTAATTCTATGATATACTGTAGCTGGTCAGACTGTGGACACGAACGGTTACAATACTAACGAAATAAAGAAATAACTAGATAGAATCGCATGCAAGATAGAATGTTGTCGTCTGGGCCCGCTGACTCATTATCCGTCCCTGGGCAGTACAAATTTGAACTCCGCTTTCAAGGAAAGGGGAGTTCAAAATTTTGATGTTTAAATATTCCACTAGAATTGAGTCCTAAATGCTTCTCCGCTGTCGAGAAGAGCTCCCTCTTCAAACCTGGTTAAAACCACGTCACTTAGGCCCAGTCACATTTTTCACTTGCTTTGAGAGCCCTTGCAAGTCAGCTCCCAAGCTGGCTAGCATTCAAGGGTTGATTTTAGGGGAAATAAGCTCTCCCCCAAGTATTGGGACACCCTACCCCTTCCCGGGAACGCGCAAAATCTAGGGTTAGGGTTCTAGGGGACGGGGGAGAATTGGGACAGGGCCTCAACCACCTGCACTGCATTAACGGTGTAGTGTGTAGAACTAGTGGGACGGACCTGGCAGACATTAAGGTTCAATCAGTGTGTAATCCCATGAAAAGAAGAGTAACTGTTGTGCCATGGTGGTTCACCGGGTAGAGCGCGTACCATTATAGTCCTTCCCACAGCGACCGGGGGATTTCGCTGACGGGGGATTTCAGGGCGGAGTCAACCATGCAGGGCGACAGCCTGCATCAGGAGCAGTTGGGGCGACGTGTCTTGCGCAGGGACACTTCGACACTCAGCTAGGAGGAGTTGGGGATCGAACTATAGCGACCTTCCGGTTACCAGTCAACCCACTCTACACACCACCATCACAATCATCAAAAACCAACATCATAATCAACCACCTGTTCAGATGGAATGCCTCCAATCGTCACATAGCTATTGTGGACAGCATGAAGAACAGTTGGTTGCTACCTCAATGCTAGCGGCCACCTATATTTAAGTAATTTAAATATTGGAGCATACAAGACTAAATTCTAAATTCTCTGTAATATACTACATAACACCCTTAGTATTCACTGATGGGACACATTTTCCCTGCCCTCACACCCCTCCCCTGTCAGATCCCTTCACCTGACCACCATTTTTAGTTGATACATATACTATAGATTACTAAACCACAGCCACAGATTAACCAACCCTACCTTTAATCCAATGATAACCAGGTTATCATATCATCAGTAGTCTGAGATCAGTTTAGTATCTGGGTACGGCTCAGTAGTCTGAGATCAGTTTAGTATCTGGGTCCAGGTCAGTAGTCTGAGATCAGTTTACTAATACGAGTACTGTTTAGCATTGTATCTTATAAACAGTGCACACCGCTTTCTAAACTGATGGTTCAGATTTACACATCAGACTTTTGTCTACCATCTGAACCCAAAGGGCTCAGAAGTAAAGCATCAGCTTGACAATAGAAAAAAATGGAGAGATACACACTCATTGCAAATACAGAATAAGACTGTTTATGTAAAAGTCAAAGGCACACATTGGATTGGATTTATGTTGTCCATCGCTCAAATGATTGTAAATATAAAAATGAAAAATCTAAAAATCCATTTAAATTAAAAATGCAGTAAAATAGAAGACTTGCATTTGTAAAACCGACAGTGAAGTACTAAAGGGCTGTGGTGATTGGACATGGTGAGCAGCTTACTATTTCATTATTTCTAACTTTGAAATCGACCATGTTCAAATCCAACAAGTGTTGGATAACGTCTTCCTTGGTCGTCCAGAGCCGTGGCGGCACAACTTTGGCAAAGCAGCTATCGGCAAATCTCCACAATTTTTTGCTACTGTCTGAGAGTTCTACCGTTATAATGGCTTCACACGTTATGCTAAACTTGGTGTTTTTATAATGCATTTCACAGGGAGCGCACAGAGTATTTTTTAACCCTGGATTGACCTTGAACAGGGTGTGGTGTTGCGGACACGTCTGGGTGATTGTTGCAAAGGCACCGATTATCTCTCCTTTAAAGGTCGTCATGACGTCCTCAAACGCTGGTGCCGACGGCCCCACTGATGGACTGATGGCCACATCCTGGTCCTCAGTCTTCACAACCTGCGGGCCCTCCTCGTGAGAGGCCCCGTCACGGCTCCGGACCTTTGGGGAAGAGGAAACCTTAGTTAGTCCCGTCTGTCTGTCTGTGTGTTTGTGTGATGTCTAGAATAGAAAGAGTGTGATTGTACACACTACAACTCAATTAGAAACACTAGGGCTAGGTTAAAAGAATTGATATCCCCATTAAAATCGATCTTCTTTTGAATTGCCCGATATCGATTGATAAAAATCCCAAATCGATCTTTAAATACATAAGCCTTTTCCTGTGGATGCGTGCAGTGGCCACGTGCGTCTCTCGGCGGCCAAGCGAATGGATGAATGACGGGGCTTTGTCTTAGCAGGCGATGTGCTCATGTGAGTGCATTGTGTGCAACATTTTTGTAGGTCTGTTTTGACAGACAAAAGGCAGGAATCATGATTCACAACTATTACCAAAGAAAAATAATTGTGTGACGAGCGGGTATGTCTTGTAAGACAAAACCCATTTTGACTTGGTATGGTGCAATTAATCTGCAGAGCAGACATGTAGGGCAGCTTGCAAATGCAACCACCATCTATCCAGGAAATGGTGAGTTCAGGATCTGATGTAGAAAGGTGGAGTGGCCGTGTGGCGTGGGTTTTACCTGATATTGAGCCCAGCGATTTTGGACTTCTTCTCTTAATTTTTCTAGTCCACACTCAATGGACACCGGGTATGGCTGATGTGGAAACGGCAGGCTGTCAATGATGTCCACAACCGTGTTGGAATCCACCAACACTGACAGTTCTGCCGGCTTCGCAGTAGACTCAATCAGTGTAGGATTGCGCAATCGTACGGGGATTCTGTGAAAACAAAAAGTGATACAATGGAAAGGTGGTGGATCAAAAAGGTTGGTCAAAAAGACGTGTTTTGTATGAGCAACAGAGTTTGAAATTACATTTTTACGGTATTTCAACATAGTGTACATACAGTAAGTGGGTTTGAATGTTATTGGGGCAATTGCATATTAGCTAGGTTTTCTTCTGCCTTTGCCAGGAAGGGTTTAACCTGATGGCACTTAGATCCATTATGACGGTCAGCTCTACTAGCATGTCATTGAAAGCTACATAGTTTGAGCAGCGCT
The DNA here is from genome assembly GCA_027122455.1 of Trisopterus luscus. Lineage (NCBI taxonomy): Eukaryota > Metazoa > Chordata > Actinopteri > Gadiformes > Gadidae > Trisopterus > Trisopterus luscus. The sequence continues at coordinate 18,307,506 of JAOPUA010000147.1, read as the reverse complement.
GTTAGCAACTTCAATAGTAAGTAGCCCACAGAAACACACAATTCATTCTACAACGGTGTGATGTACAGCCATTAAAAAATGTGAAGTGCATTTAGAAAAAACAAGTGAATTGGTAGAGGGAAGTGTACCAATTGTGGGAATACCTGTTGACTTGAATGTTGCTTATTTTAGCATGTTGATGTGAGTTGATGGTAACAGGATGATAGTCTTCCGCTTGCTGTAGTGTGGCTGTGAAATATGGCAGGTTGCCATGGTTGGTTTGGATTGGGGAGACGTTATGTATGTAACCATACATATCGGTACACATTCTCTTTGCCAGGCAATCCTTCTGTGAAGATAAGAATCAAAAACCAAGTATGAGTGCATGTCTCGGGGCCACTGAAAAATAACTGGACGTCAGTGAAGGCAGTGTACGTCCCAACCACAATGGAACGCCCAATTATCCTCTTCTCACTTTCATGGTTTTGATACTTTTTACCTTGTTCGTGAGGTTAAGCAGTTTCTTTGGTAATTCATAGCCATAGTCAAGGGCAATTATTATAACAGTGGGTCACCAAAAAACGTTGCCAACTGTGTCCATTAAGCCCCCAAGCCTCTATCTTCAGAAAAGACTTTGAAGAGAGCGGTGTGGGTGCAATGAGCTGAAACGTACACGGTCGACGGGGGAAGGAGGCTGTGATAGCTCAGACGCTGATTGGAGAGGAGGAAATCCAGGAGGTGGGGTTGAAGATGCGGACGTACATGGGCTCTCAGGGTCTTCCGGACACACAGCAGGTGGGGAGCTGGGCTTCTTACGTCTATGGTGGAAGCCCTTACAATTCTTTAGCCTCGGCATCTGAAAGCATAAAACCAGTACATCATGCCCCATAGTCTTGAAAATAGCCTGCAATCAAGAATGAGAAAAAAGAATGAATGAAAAAGATTTTTGACCATATATGTAATACAGTTTGAACTGATAAATAATTATTTCAGAACAGGCAGATGCAAAATCAGAATCAGAATTACTGTTATTACATTCTTATTATAAGTACACAAGAGTAAAACTCTTATGCTTGGTACCTCAACACACACATAGCAGTAACAATACAATATTAAGTAAATAGATATTTAAAAATATATGAAATAAGTAAAAATCCAATCTGGCATAAGCATGCCTTCTCCCCATCGTTCACAGATTCAGCATTCAGAGATTGGAGTCGGAAGGGAATAGTAACAGTAGAAGACCTTTATATAAATGGTCACTTTGCTTCATTTGATCAGCTAGTATCAAAGTTTTCACTCTCGAAGGCTCACTTCTTCAGGTATCTACAGCTGAGAAATTATGTCAGACAAAATATACCATCCTTTGAGTCCTTGCCCGCAGATGATTCATTGTCCAAAATGTTGCTGGGCTCACTGGAAGCTAAAAACCTGATTTCATCTTTTGTAGGTATATTTTTGAACCAGCAGGACAAATCTACTTATAAATAAATAAATAAAGCAGACATGGGAAAGACACATCAAGAACTGATATATCTGCCCCCTTAGTACCTCTTGCCCTGGTGGGTACCTCTTTTGAATTCTGCAGTGAAGAGACTATTATAATGGACAGGTGAAATTTGCCCCAACCTTATTATTTTCTTTCTTTTTATTTATTTATTATTTATTTATATAGTTTATTTTCTTAATCATTGCGTCTTATTATTATTATTTTTTCTGTATATCTTGACTCATTGTTACTAGGTTTGCTGCTTAGTTGAACATCCAGGTAGTGT
>JAOPUA010000147.1:18291550-18305652 GCA_027122455.1 Trisopterus luscus | reverse complement strand
TTTAACGATGCATCGAAAGATCCATCGTACGATGGATCGTACGAGCTTGGATCCATCGTTATCGGGAAACGGGGCCCAGGGCTGTCGGCTAGTCGACCACCAACAGAAGTAAACAAACTCAATCCAACAGTGACAAGTGCGTTCCGTCAGATTTATTTTTCACATTGTCATAGCCTGTTTAGTTACTCCTAACTGTTAGGGGGAGGGTATTTTTCACATTGTCATAGCCTGTTTAGATCGTGTTTAGATTAGCTTTAGCTGTTTGGGGGACTTTTGTGGTGAAAACGTGGACTTGTAATATGAATCTGAGTGGCTCTAGATCACTGAACATTAACTATATTAAAGAGTAGAGTACTTATGCATTGAATAAAACGGCACTTTATTGCCCACCTGTGTGCAGTGCAGGTGTTCTGCCAATTTCGGCTACCCATAGTCTACAAACTGCGGCCTCATTCATCTGTGGTAGCCTACTAAAAATGACCAATATCCCGGCTATGACAATGTGAAAAATAAACGCACTTGTCACTGTTGGACTGAGTTTGTTTACTTCTGTTGGTGGTAGACTAGCCGACAGCCTGCCGTGTGCCATAACCAATCGGAGGAGAGCCATTCTAACCAATCAGAGGCGAGAAAGGCGGTACTTGCCCCTACCATCCTACGAAAAAAAGTTTCGCATGTCGGAAGCTAGCACTAGTCATGCGCTGGTCCCTCCTCCCTAGCAAGTATGGCGTATGAAGTCAGCGCAGAACTTCTGTATCCTACTATACATACATGCGAATCAACATACCTTTATCTATCGAGACAAAGGAATGAGCAACCATTGCGATAGGGAAAGGCCAATGTGTGAGGGTAAATGTGAGACGGACTCACTTGTAAAACAGCCACGGCCACGGCAACGGCAGCAGCATCCTCTACACCCACAACACCCGTGCGGCCGTAGTTGTGGTCTGAGGCAGGCTGGTGATGATCGGCGGCAGACTGTCCGTCCTCTTACAACGCAGTTGGCTCGGCAGCAGCCTGGACGCCATCCGCTACTCCCAGGCGTGTGTTCACACGGTCAAAAACTGTCTTGCGACAGGTCCCCCAGTTATTCCAGGGAAACCGGGTTGGTGTGGCATTGGCGATAAGTCTCTTCCGACCCCCTTTCGAGACGTAGATGCTCTTATCGAAATGCAAACTGCAAACGTAAGTGCTGCCCGTGCGAATAATAAAAGAAGGCCCTTCATCCCTCCTTATTAATCTCACCCAAGACTCGCGGAGTATTTCGTCCTTCAGGAAAGCGTGGAAGTTGAGGTATGGCTGTCTACGTCCTGATGTAGAGCAACCCGGTACACTACAAGAACAACTGCGGATGGAGGCTGCCATTGTTGTTGTTGTTGTGGTATGGTTGTAGCTAGAAACTACCGGAAGCTTGACACAGGGGGCTATTACTTCTTCTTTAATGACTTTGCGCTCCCAGATGCTTGCCGGCGTGTTGCTGCCCTCTGCTGGTGTGGTTGTGTTCCCTGTCACTACTCCATCCGTACTGCTTTACATCATTAGCGTTAATTAGAAGTAGAAATAGGTATACATTCATATTTAGAGTTCTTTTGGAAATTTTGCTGCATATTTCCATACCCCAATTAGGTTAAGTTATATATATGTATATATATATAGTTAATCTGCCAATCCATCCATTTCCAAGACAGCTGCCCAAGTTTCCTCTCAACGTTGTATCGGTCCCTCAACGTGTGTCATTAGTTTTGGAGAGATAGCCTATAACAAGCCTATAGCCTAGAAAGAAAAATATGTATTTCACAATGAAGCTATTTATTTACATGAAGAATATGTATATATTATGCATATATCTATATGATAATATTATGTGATAATATTCTTCATGTAAATAAATACTTTCATACACTTAGCCTAATAATTTAACCCATTTTCACATTATGAAAAAAAGAAAATAAGCTAAGCATAATGGCTCAAATGCTGTAGATCACGTTAAAGCTATGATATCTTGTTAAAGCTATGTTATCTTGCTTTGCAAAACGAGAGTGTATTTGTCTATTGTTTTCTCTTGGACAGCAAACTTTTGCAAAATGTTTTTTTTAATCTCAAAACGCTGTTCTTTATATTGTTAATAACCATTTTAAAAAGTTTTTGTTTCAATGTCGTTTAAAAGCCCAACGTTTATCGATCAAACATGTCGAGAACTTTATATTTTCCGCAACTCCCCTTTACTTGACAACTATCTGTATACACATGCTGAGAGTTTACAGCACTGCCAAGAACTTCAAGGACTTCCTAACCCATGCTGTCTAACGAAGAACTCAGAAAAACTCTGAAAAACTCCATGTTATATGTTAGGTTGTCAAAAGAACCCAAACGTTCAAAACCAGTCTGAACTAGACCCAAACCCGTCATAATTTGAGGTATAATATATGTAGTCATAAACTTACTGGCAGCATGTCAGAGCTTACAATGTCGCATATAGGCCTACGACGTTGGCCTTCTGCCTGCTGTGCTGCTGGGAGTGGGATCACAGAGGACTTGAGCAGGTGAATACACCCTGAATCATTCTGTATCACGTTTAATGTGGAAGGTTTCATGTTATAACAATATAAGTTATCAGGTTTATAACACGATAAATAGTAAATTGGTATCATGTGATAGGATTGTATATTGTGATAACGTGAGACCTTAGTATAACTTAAAAACATCTTGTGATAACAATAAACCCGTTATTTTGCTGTAGTGGCAGCAATGCCCTTTTGTATTAAACAGAAGGACATCTTTGTAAAATTGAAAAGATAAAGTTTCCAACTATTAAGATAATATATATTATATACTAACCATATCATTGTTTTTCTTCATTGAGTCTAAATTCTTATTTTTGTTGTTATCTTGAGGAAACAGAGGAACCCCTAACCCTAACCCTAACCCTAACCCTGCATGTGATCACAAGGACACGTGTCGTGCTCTCACTGCAGGTAGGTTCACTACAGAGTAGACGGTGATGGTCCCCAGGCCTAGGACCCCTGAGGTGATGCCCATGTACGGAGGCACTTCCTGCTGCTCCGAGTCCTCATTGTCCCCCTTGTTGTAGCTGTGTTGGGACTGTGTTGGAGACACAAGCCAGGGTTCTGTGTTGCTGATTCGATAGATAGAGCATCGATCTATCGCTTTCAGAGAATGATTTCCACCTGTGTCCAGGTCTTCCTAAGCCAGAATAAATGAAGATGCTGCTAGAGTGTATTTGTCTGGTGCTTTTGTGTTTGAGGTATAGATTGTAAAAAGGTTTGAGCTAGACTAGAAGAGAGATGCAAATGAAGGGGTGTTGTAAAGGCCTCGGTATATATTTTCATGGTAAATGCACTACATTTATGTAGTGCTTTTCTAACCAGTGCACAATCAAAGTGCTTTAAGATAATTGCCCTACAATCACCCATTCATACATGAACTGTGGTGTCACCCATGCACCCATGCAACCCAGCACGTCGGGAGCAGACAGGGTTGCTGTTGCTCAGGGGCACCTCGGCAGTCAGCTAGGAGGAACCCTCTGCTCCTGAGCCACTGCCCTGATCATTGGTGATCACATGATCAGTAATAATAACAATAATATCAATCAATATCAATCAATCATTAATAGGTTTTAATCCATGATGTTTCCTTACATCTGCTTATAGAATTGAATTGGATGTGACTAATTTCCAGACCAAATGGCTAAATATGAATTGCATTTAAAAGGGAAGCACTCACATGAATATTAATTCCCATAAGTAGACATGACACAAATACATAAAATGTTTTAAAATAATTTATTAGGAATCTTAAAAAGTGTTTTTATTTATTTAAAGAAAGACAGAAAAAGGTTAGTGTTGTCAAGGATTGTTATTTTTTTAGTGAAGACCTCATCAAAAAAGATGAGAACTGCCACAGGGGCCATCAGCAGTATTACAAGAAAACAGTCAAAATCTTAACCCTGGTGTTTTAATAGACTATTAGTGCTTTGTTCTTGAACTCAGGAAAAAGGAGATAAACAAGATTTTAGACAATCTGCCAGTGCAACAACTTAGTAGCTCCATACCAAATAATCTTTGCTCTTTATATTAAAGTTCTGTGTGTGTATTGCTACAGTCTTGTGTCAGCCAGTGGATCAGCTGTGTAACGGTCAGTGTCATAAGTGTCGTCTGGCAAGGGGTTGAGTGACCGTCAAACAGAGAGACAGCGTTTCAACCTGAACCCATTTGAAAAAAATAAATCTACTCACAAAATGCCATAGACACACAATGTTAATGTAAAGATTAAATCTGGTTAAAAATGTATTTTTGAATTTTTTTTAAAGCTATAGTACCCTTCCTAAAATGGTACATAGCACCAGAAAATGTAAACAACAAAAAAAGTATGATCACTTAGAGCTGTCCACTGGCTACACAAACACACACATACAAACAGTCTGCGGGTGGAATCAGTCAGAATCGGCTTCATGAGCTGCTCCTGCAGGTCGGTCCTTCATTCTTCTTCACATAGGTAAAAATCACATTTCGAAATGACAATGTAAGAAAACAGCCTCCCCTCCCTCCTAGGAGCTTCAACCCTCAGAGTGCCCTTGACTCAAACCTGCCTCCATCTACTCTTTCGTGCCCAACCACCAGAATTAATTCACAGTAGAAAAGCCCCAAATCAAGAAACACTTGACTTCCTTTTCAACTCCCTAACAGACTTCATTGTTTAACTCTCTGACTACTGAAGGGCAATCTGTACATGGTCTTCAAATCCCCGTGAGATGATATGTAGCCAGTCAGTTGAGGTTCTAAAAAACCTCAACTGGTAACAAAACAAGTAACCCCCCCCCCCCCCCTCCCAACACACACACACTCCCGAGTTGTATTTACAGTATTTTACAGTATCGTGCAGCACACAAACAATTTTGTCAGCGGGTTTGCTTTATGCTTATAGTATAGTAAGCGTTATCGTTTGATCATCGTTAGCATAACAAAGTGTTAAAAAAAACCTTTGTGAAAAATTACAAAAAATAGTTTTAGTCACAAATCTTTTGTTAAAATTTCTCGAGCACTAATGACGAATGTACAATGATTCAGCAAGCAAAGAGAGCTGCTGAAATGTTTAGCGCGGGATGAAACCGGTCCCAAACATTGTGCCTTTACAGCATCTCGATCTAACTAATTAAACACAGCCCAACCACATACAAATGAGAACAATTGTCACACACACAAAAACAGCACAGTGAAATTAAAAAAAAGGGTAGAAATAAAGCGTTTGCACGCATTTCTAACCATAAAAGTTTTTCAAAAAAATAAAATACATGTTGCTTCTGATTGAACTAATCATTATTATTACTTTAAACCTCCCAACACGATGAAGAGTTAACCGCAAGAGGTCAACACTGAAAGAAAAGAAGGGGGCCTGACCATCATTGGTGGAGAGGTGAATAATGGGTAGGGGGGGAGGGGGGTCCAGCGTGGAGGTCGTCATGGCTGCAAGGTCACACACCAGACAGAGACGGCCAGATCATCATGAAGTAGAGGTCTTTCCAGCTCTTAGTCTACATCTCTAAACACACACACGCACACACAAAGACACACAAACACATCAATCAGTATGGTTATGCTTTTCTTATTCTGTTTATCTGAAAAACAACAAAGTATTATGATCATGAAACAACATGATGGAAGACTTACCTTCAGCTCCTCTAATGGTAGCCATTGGTGAAGGCTGTAGCAATCAAAGGCCCCTGCAGAGATGAGTAACACAGGATACATTATTATTAATGAATCAAACTTTCACGCAATTCATTTCTAGGATACAGTATGGGAAACAAATCAAACTCTCAGGCAATTCCTTTCTGAATCCCACTTAATGTTACCCTGTACAGTTAAACGTCAAACCTCTATCAGTGTCAAGCAGTGAGAGTCACACTGTGAGCATTACCAGAACAACGGAACAGCTTTGTTCATTCTCCTTATCCCGCCATGTCAATATACCGGGCCTGTCGCCGGGCGGTCTTACCCCCAAGCCGTGGCCGAATCCGGTGTTGGGGGCGGGGCTGGCAGCGCTGAGGTAGCTGCTGACGGCGGACTCCTGGCTGGCGGCGCCATAGAGGTCTGCCATCGGCCCGGGACTGCTGGTACCTAAGAACCCAGCTGAGCGAGAGGGGGTGGAGCCTATTCACATCAAAACAACACCACCGTCACCAATGACTCTCCAGTCTTGGGTTTTCCCTCTCTAATCTGCATGAATGTGTGAGTGGCTTAAGGCCTGGCTAAAGAGTGAATAGATAGGGTGAATTACAGTGCCATGGCGTCGTACCTCGCAAGGCTGCGGCAGCCGCCGCCATGGGTCCGTAGGCCGTCAGGGGGATGGCTGCGGGGAGACAGACGGACAGAGAGCAATAGAGATCAATACGGAGGAATGGAGGAGGACGAAGTCAACCACTGAAATCACATACCTAGAAATCCACAAACCCAGAAAAGTGTCTTTAAAGGTCCCATGACACGCCAGCAGGTGTGAGTGTGATTAGCCGTTACAAGCTGTTCCGGCTCTTATGAAATCAGAAGTGTGTGTGTCCACCTAGATGTGTGACAGATAGATGTGGCACGTTTGCTGCGGTCCACTGGGTAGGCTGGTAGACTGATCTATCCAGCGCACATCTAGGTGGACACGTAACGGCTAACCACGCACACACCTGGTGGCATGTCATGTAGAAGTGCTCTTGAGCGAGCGGACAACATGCTGCTGGTCCAGTCCGAGGAGTGAGGGGACTGACCTGTGAGCTCAGGGGGGTGGGGTGATGTCAGCAGGGGGGTCCGCTCCAAGTGGAACTCTGGAACAGAAACATCAAGAGTGTGCGGTGAGACCTTGACGTTGACGCGTGTATGTGCTCAGCACGGATACGCACACACACGCACACACACACACACACACACACACACACACACACACACACACACACATATGGGTTTTTGCCCATTCACACACACAAAATGGTTACTTGTTTTCTTTATTCTAAAAAAGTAAAATGCCAACACCTGGTTATGGTTCCAATAGCTATTTTTTAAGTCTCCATTTTTCTTTTAACTTGAGTGCAGCACAAAAATAAGTACCGGTAGTATGATTTGGTTTATATCAGCCTCACCTGTAAGTGATAAGGTGGATAAAAGAGTCTGCTGCTCAAATGTAAATTATTTTCACCATTACTTGGCTCTGTTTGCACATGGAGCAGCAAGGTTAAAAGGTATAGACTCTAGATGGCCATGCATGTGACATAAAGGAAAGACAGAGGATTTAATTCCTACCCTTAGCTATTCATGTTACTGATTCAAAGTGCTCTGGAATGATCTGCACCTTCCTTCTTTCTTCTTTGATTATCAATCCCTTCTGCCCCTGCTTGAAGCTTTATGATATTCTGATATTCTGATGATGTGTCTGCGCATGCCGTAGTTCCACTCAGATGGATTGGATTTTGTCATTTTTAATTTCTAGGTTATTTAAAACTCTCTCCCTGATTGGTTGATATATCTGCCCTGGAGCCTCGGTCTGACTCCGGGAGAGTGGTGCGTAACTTACCAGGGAACTGGTAGGTGTATCCCGGGGTGATCCCGGCGTAGCTTCGGCTGGTGTAGGTGGCCGCCTGGAACCCCGGGTAGCCTGCGAGGACCGAGACAGAGACACTGTCATCATTCAGCCATTACACGACGGTTAATGAGTAAGAAGAAATTAATAAAAAGGGTCAACTATTCGGGAAGTATCAGCAGTTGGCTCCAAGCTGTGTGACATTATGACCACATGCTCAGCATGATGGCGGTGTGATCATCCCTAGAACTGCAGAATACAGACGAGGCACAACAAAGAGGCCCTCCGTTGGGGCATTTATTAACAAACTTTGAATAAAGTGAAGGAATCGTGTGGTGGTACAGCACCGCCCTCTATCTGTTGACACGGGTAGCGCAGGTGGATGACAACGCCTGCCCTATGTGCTGTTAGGACAGCTAAGAGGAGATCCCCTCTCCACAGTGAAAGTGAGTGAATTCAATTGCTTACTAGTTGTGTTATCAAGGTGTGCGTTAAGCATCAGAATATGATGTTCAATCAAATCCAAATCTCCCAATTCCTTAAATCGTATTTAATTGGTGGTCTATTAACCAACGTTTCCCCCCCCCCCTTTCTACAGCGACGTAGAAAGGGGGGGGGGGAGGGGGGGCAATATTTAGGCAATTAATTACTATGTTTATTAATCTATGCTTTTTGACAGTGTAATCTGATATCTGGTAGGTGTGTAGTGGATATATCCATCTGTGATATGTTATTGTTAATTATTTAATGTTTTTAGAACATTAAACATTTGGAGAAGTGCATTAGAAGTAGAGGCAGTTGCATCTAAGAGCGAAACTAATAAATGATGTAATATGCAGATTGAAGGGTAGGTGGCAGTAGATGCATGTTACTTATCTTTCCCTGCTTATGTTCCCACCTCCACACAAACTAGGGCAATTTTACCGATTGATCATTGTGCTAGTTGCACATTCTAGAACTGTCTTGGTTGCATACCTGTCATAAGAACATTTTGATCCATTTGATTTTTTATCCTTTTGCATTCCTAGAAAACACTCTTTGGCTTAGTGCACTTTTCGGCTTAGATCTTCATTGTTGTACACACTTCCTGTAGGTCTATTTGAACAAGAGTGTCTGCTGAATGTAATGCACAGTAAACAGAGCCTTTCCTCATTGATTAGACTCAAAACAGTGTTCCCACTCTTTTCAGATGAGCATTTTCCTGGATTTTTTCCAAAACATTTTCCATAACCTTTCTGTGATCTCCCAGGTTGATACTTCCTAGTAGGAGCTGTAAGGTAAACCCTTATCTCACACATGTAGCATGATAAACAAACTTCGTTTTTTAAATCTATGACAACTATGAACCGACATCAGTGAGGTTCATTATGACCCTAGACGTACAATCAGTCAACTTCAACAATATCCCAGAATGCCCAGTTTTACCATCAAATCACCTATTCATCCCCACAAAAGCAGGGATTCAGTCAGGATTTTGGCTTACACTGTGGCAACAAACAACAAATTACAGTTTTCCTTTGATTGCGTTGTTCTTTTCATGACATAGTTAGTTAGATTAGGTTAGTTTTATTTGACCTTACAGTCACTTATAGTGCTCAATTAAATTACTATATTTACAAGAGTTATTTCTCCTTAGCTGTAATTTTTTTTTTTTAAGATAAGCCAATCCCTCTGTCTTGCCGCATTAATGTTAGGGAGAAGCGTTTGTTATTCCGTGTTATTCTGATCTCACTTTCAATGGATGAAGGAAACACAAACCACATTGCGTCGTGAATTCAGAACATACAACCAATATTTAGCTTTGTTTGGATATTGTCTGGATATAACTTCTCCTGTGTTCCCCGCTTTGTACGTGACCGCGGAGCAAATGTGTTTATAATAGGCGAGTCCAGAAGAATCATGAATATTAGGGTTAGGGTCAAGGTTATGGTTAGGGTTAGGGTTAGGGTTAGGGTTTGCCTGACAGGCTGCCTGTCGGATTCCGCCTACGAAAACGCTCCCATTAACATGCTAGCTACTGCTTCTGCCTGAAATAAGCATGAACGCTTTTACTATCGGCAAAATAGCAACATCAAAGTCTGCCTACCCAGCATCCCAATGCCCAGCATGAAGGCGTCCATTCCGTAGGGCATCACCCGGGAGCGTCCCCTGGCGGAGCCGGTGGGGGACATCACCTCTTTGGGCTGGGCCTTCTTGCACTCCACCTGCAGGAGGAGACCAGGGAAAGGCAGCGAGTGAAGCCACGAACGACGTCCCGCCTGTGGAGCTCACAGGTCTATCCGTACGCTCACCCACCATTTTGCTGTTGATCTCGTGGAAGTGGATCTCGCACACCTTCTCCACCACGTCCTCATTCTCAAACGTCACGAAGCCAAACCCTATGGTTGGGAGCACAAGATGATACACGATGAGCGGACCTTCAACATGTTTTTACGACTTGGGAAGGTGGGAAGGGGATGGGCTCTTTTTATTGTAAGGATGCTTAAACTCTGGCTAGCTGTCATACTGTACAGTTGCTAACACTCTGTAGTACTAGCTAGCGGTTTGATATATAGTTGCTAACACTCTGTAGTACTAGCTAGTGGTTTGATATATAGTTGCTAACACTCTTTAGTAGCCTACAAGCTACCGGTTGGATTGTACAGATGCTAACACTTTGTAGTACTAGCTAGCAGTTTGATATATAGTTGCTAACACTCTGTAGTACTAGCTAGCGGTTTGATATATAGGTGCTAACACGCTGTAGTACTAGCTAGCGGTTCGATATATAGTTGCTAAGACTCTGTAGTACTAGCTAGCGGTTTGATATATAGTTGCTAACACTCTGTAGTACTAACTAGCTCAGAGATTCCCAACCTGTGGGCTGTGGGTAGGCCTACTGCGGGTGATCTGCACCGAAAAAAGTTTGTTATAAAAACAATGTTAATGGTATTTTTCTGATATGATGGGTCATTACTTAAATATTTATGGGTACACTATTGTACCTAAATTAATGGAACCATGGTATGGCTTTCATTGATAACTGTGTTACTGTTGGTTTACAGTAAATACAGTACTTTAGGTCAGCTGCCACGACTCTGGTCGAAAAGGTTAGGAACCCCTGAGTTAGCGATTACACTGTACGGTGGCTGACATTGCATAGTAATCGCTATCTGTAGCTGCTGTAAGGATGTTAGCCTATCTTTAGCAATCGGTAACCATTACAGTCAAGTAACTGGTTTGCTCCCATCTAAAACTTTAAGCCATTGCCCCCCCTCCCCCCCCCAACCAGAAGCCCTGGGGGCCAAAGCTGGCAGGCTGTCATGATCGATCAGACCCAGGGTGGGGAAGGAGAGGCTTTATCCTGATCCTGATTAACTGACTGGCTAATTAGCCTAGCCACCCTCTACGCCCCCCTCCCCCCCCCACCGGCTCGGCTCATCACACAGGAAGGAGGTCCGCAGCAGGGCTGCACAGGCCTGGCCGGTCGATGGAGAGCCAGGCAGGGGAGTAACAGGAGGAGGGGAATCGGAGTGGGCATGTGTTTGTGGAGGGGACTGGCCGACTTCTTATTTTTAATCTTTATTTAGGAATAACCAGGATTTAATTTACAGGAAGACGTACAACAATTCAGTAAAGCACATGTACAGCAGGGTTTAAACCAGCTGAATTATATTATTATGTACGCGGGCAATTTTGCTCTTTTCTTGTTGTAGGTTGTGGTGAAAGGTAGGCGTGTCTTTATAGAGTTGAGAGAGGTTTTGACCAATCATATACGGGGAGAGACTACAGATGGAGGTGGGAAAGAAAATATTTTGTTTAGCAAGTCTATCTGCTCCTTTATCGTGGGGGGGGTCAGGAAGCCACGAACGTCTGCTAAAAGCTTTTTTAAATGCAGATATGAGGACGCCAAATAAGTCAACGAAATGTGCAAAAATGCAGGGCTTGGTACAGAATATATTTTTTTGTGCTTTGTGTATCTTTGTCCAAAATTGTCCTACTGCTGGACATTCCCCAAATATATGCCGGTGATATGCCTACTGATACGTATAAAAGAATACCGAGAGAAGTACATAAAGTAGTTACTCTAGTTATATCCCCCATTTTCAATTGGCTCTTAATCCCTTGGGATTTTGCACGCCGTCTTTAAATCTTCTTACATTTTTGTCCTCTAGTGATGCCCGAATTAGCGGGTTGTTCATTATGTGGAGTTCATTGTCTTTCCACCTTGCATGGAAAGTCCGGTGACACAAATATATCAAGGGTTTCATCTGGGCTGCATAAAAATGACCCTTAAAACGGGGAAGTGCCAATCCTCAGAGAGTTGTAGTTTTGAAGTTTTAAAACTAACCCTATATTTTTCTCTCTGCCACAAAACCCTACAAATTATTTGAAAATTGTTTTGCAGAGATTTCCACAGGAAATGCTTGAAACAGAAAAGTAATCTCGGGAGGACGTTCAGGCGGGCTGGGGGTACATTAAAGAGAGTCGGTGGTGCAGGACAAACACACAGAGGGAGGGGGAGAGGCAGAGGGAGTGAGAGGGAATGGGAGTGAGAGGGAGTGAGAGAGGGAGAGGGGGTCCCTGTGCATCTCACCTCTGTGTCGGTTGGTGGTCTTGTCAAACATGAGCATGGCATCGTCAACCTGAGGAGGAAAAAAATCAAAATGTTTTTTTTACATTCCTTCCTCTCCGCAGCCCTCTCTCTCTCTCTCTCTCTCTCCCTCCCTCTCCCTCTCCCTCTCCCTCTCCCTCTCTCTCTCTCTCTCTCTCTCTCTCTCTCTCACCCTCTCTCCCTCTCTCTCTCTCTCTCTCTCCCTCCCTTCCCGGTATTACGGCTCTGCGTTGAGCGCCCGACGTCTAGAGTGTACATTTCTATTTAAGGAGACATATTGTTTTCATCTTTTGGCCTGTTCTCCCGGGGGGGAGGAATGAGCGGAATATAAAAAGCACGACTTTAAATAACAAGAGATGCCATCCGTTCCTGCTAGTCCCGCTCGCTCCGTCTGGGAGTGAATGTCTGACACCAACTAAAATGTTTCGCCTCTCTGTGCGTATAGGGGCATAAATAATTCAAAATTAATCCCCGCTGTGGGGGACTGTGGGAATCATAAATTATCCCGGTGTATCCCCTAATGCAGTCCCCCAGATCACAACACCTATGGTAGCAAGTCTAGCGGAGTCGCTCATTAAACCTCCTGAAGAGATATCTTAACCTTTGAATATTAATTCCCTTTGAGTAGTTTATATGGAAATGCCGATGTGCAATGTGTGTGTATGAGTTTAGGAAGATTGTGAACGTGATACGAGATACAAAAGTATGTACCAGAGCTTTATTAATGAATTAAAAGAAAAATTTATTCCTTCAGAGTGGAGGAGAACACACACATTATTTGGAAGCAGTGTGTAATATACACGTTTGTTTTGGACCCAGTAATGCCTAAAATAGCACGTTGTTAGCGTGGGCCATGTTTACAACTCCCCCAAAGTGTCAGAGACAGATGGACGCGTCGGTTCACATAAACCCACCGATGTGAGGACATAAATCTCTTATTTCTTCTTTTTGGAGAAACATGGGTGCAAAAAAACACCCAGGGACCGACAGGAAGGGCCTTTTTTATCTTATACGCTGACATTTATAAAAAAGAAAGAGATTGAGTTCCTCCAAAGGGTTGGCCATCCCCCTGCCCGGACGCTGCGGAGGCAGTGATGGATGAAGGCAGACGACGCCTTGAATCAAACTCTGCAAGGATGGAAATATTAATGGCTGGTAATTGAGAACACAATAGAAGTGTTATCATTTAAAGGCCGTTTAGTCTGGACATGACACCTGGACAGCGCAGAGATAGCGACTGCTGACGTCCTGGTGAATTAACTATGAAACTTTGATGATATTTTGGGGCAAAATTGGTAAGAAAATCATACGTTTGGGTTCCTGAACTGAACTGTCATAAAAAATGATTGACAATAATTGGCAATCGATAGTCACTGTGAAAACTTTAGGATGGTTTAAAATGTGCAAAGCAAGAGAATAACACTATTACATGCAAATGGGAGTCAATATGAAAACACCATCCACTCATGCATTCATTGTGTGTAGAAGCATTATTTGAAAGAACACACTGAAACAATAATAAATACCATAATAATATAATATATGATATAATATAATAAATATAAACTATTTCCAGTGGCAGCAATTGGCACTTGGTGAAGAGAAGAGAAATCTTGGCTTTAGCAAATAGATGGAAATATACATATCAGGAATATATATATCAAATATACATATCAAAGGAAAGACATGGAGATTTCCTTCCCCTTGACTTCCATCCATTACTGTCTTGTATTCTCTCTCTTTCGCTCTCATCCACCCTGACTCTTTCCCAGGAAGCTGGAGGCTGCTTGTAGGTAAGAGATAGACCTATTATATATATATATATATATATATATATATATATATCAGCATGTGTTGCTGTAATCCAAGAGACTTCATATATTCCTATTCACATTATATTAATATATATAATATTCACTGGAGTAGTAAG
>JAOPUA010000147.1:18245864-18258281 GCA_027122455.1 Trisopterus luscus | reverse complement strand
AACAGCTTTTCATCACTTACGTTGCACCAACAGTGCGAAGTTTAAGGAAGGCAGGGGTAAATTGATACCGGACAAAACGGCCAGCACTGGTGTCCAAATCCCCAACCACGTCTTCATGCTCCAACGGGTCTATTTTTTGATTCACAGTAAAACAACAAAATGTCGAAATGTGCTTGGTGGATAGTTAGAAAAATGGGACATTTTACCTCCATAACTTTCATTTTGTTAGTGGGTAGAATAGCATAAACTCGCCTAATGTTTTTGAATAGTCATATTAATAATAAATCAGATACGGCATGTATTCAGTAGATAGATGACAGATTAGTACTTAAGTACTTAAAGATGCCAGGTGATCAGAAGCAGAGAGGTCATAGTTTAGGGTTCTGCCTAACATCCACTGACTGGACAGTGAGACAGTGACTTACCGCAGTTTGGTGGCTTTGCGATCTCAAACAGCACCGTGCCCGTCTCCAGGTCTCGGATCTTAAACCGTGTGAAGTCAACGTTGTACACATTGTCTTCGGGCTTACATAGATAGTCTGAAGGGTCAAACAACAACACGTTACAACAGCAACACGTAGCTTAATACTTACAGAAACTCGGATATGGATTGTATAAGTATCGTTAGGATGTAAACTAATAGATACCCACCCTCGGTGACCGCACGGAGCCCCAGGACGTGGTCCGGTGATATGTCTGTCCCTAAAGCCCGCAGCTCATCCTCTGTTATCACGGGATATTTATCGGTCTGATTGCGTCGCGATATTAGTTTCTTTAGCATCCCACCGGCGGACTTTCGGTCCATGGAGTTGGCAGCTGGGCTAACAGCAGTGTCCGCCTGTCCTTTGATAGTGTGTGCGGTTTTCTTTCTGGATCCGTTCATATCGGTAGTGAGATCAATTAAGAGACAACTGCGTTCTTTGCTCGTAGCGATCTCAGAGAAGGCTACGGAACTTCCAAGATGGCGCCTATGTGTGTGGAGGACACAAAAGCTCGGCTGTGATTGGCTGTGAACGCGGCCGGTCGTCATAGTTACCTGAGAGATGCTCTTGAGGTGAGCCCGGTTTGTCATCTGTGCGTGTGTCACCGGTCACTAGTGGTACTGGTTTGGGTTAACCTTCATCCAAATGGGGGATAATGACGTGTCAGCCTTCCTTGATGCAACATACTCATGAATTTTTTTCAGTAATATTGAAATGAGGGGAATCTCATCTAAACCCTCAATCCGATTTTTAAAAATGTATACATCTGCGATAATCAACTAGAATCGATATCATCTCCCCCTCTGGTATCAATACATTTTCCGTTTAAATACTGTACTGGGGGAACCCAGCACGATGAGCGCAGGTTCCGGGGACATCTTTCTGAGCAACACCAAACATTTATACTGAAGAAGTTGGGATGGTGCGAGTAAAGTCAAGGTAAACGCATCTCCTTTCCTCTGAATATGTGTTCAGTGTTTAGTATCACAGTGATTGTCATTCTTTCTACAGATATTTGCTGTGTGAAATAAACATCTCCGTCCCATCCAATCGGTTGTTGCTGGAAGATAGACCGATCTTCTCGGCAGTAAAAGATGCCGTTGCGAGCATGCACGGTGACTATGGGGCGGCACAATGCAGCATTGGATTTTCAGGTAATTCGGACTCAGAAGCGGTGTATGTCTTGCTTTTGATTAATTATGACCCCAAATTGGGGACCAGTTTTTCTTGATCTATTTTGCATAATGACATGCTCATACGAATGGCTAACCATAAATATCCTTGACAATGTCCTTATGTTTCTCCAGTCAAATACGTGAACGCACTCACTGGTATAATCCTTATACGCTGCCCCAAAAGTTCTTACCGACTCATCTGGTCTGCGCTGCCTTTCGTTACCAGCGTTGAACATAAAGGAAGGAGAATCCCTTTTTTTCTCAACTGTTTGCATGTTGGAGGTAAGGAATTTTTTTTTTTCAAAAGCAATCACTCAAACATAGGTTCAAACAAGGACATTTTTTAATATATATAAAGTGGTGTTTAGTGGTATGATTGATGGATCCTGGTCCACATCTCCATTTAAAACCACATTGTATTTAGAAATGTAGGCTAAGAAGCACAACGATATATGTGTTAAACTAATTGTTACTGGCAGATATGGGTTAAAGGGGCTGTAGGTACTATTTTAAAAAAAAAAAATTTTTTTTTTCTGGTTCGGGGTATCGATCTTGAATGTCGATCAATACAACAACTTTAGTAAACAGTAACTTTCTTTTGTGGGCAGGGCTTTGGTTGGAGGCACCTTAACGCATAGAAAACACTAGCTAGTCACTTTCTAAAATATTAATGTTTAACTGAATAGGTGTGGAACATGCACACATTCAGCAAAGTGGGACAATGGAAATGTTGCAGTTTTGGGAGACAAACGCGTCTCAAAAGTAATTTGCAATTCATCTGTTGACTCGCCTGGACTGCTTTGCATTTTAGCATATTGTGAAGTTAGAATCTTTTTTTCTTTTGCTGTTAAGTCTCAGGAGGCGGAGAGCTTTATTCAGGGGTTATATCAGATCTCTAGAATCTGCGATCAGCTGTGCATTCAGGTGTTTCTGGTGGCACAGAATGTAATCCCGATTAGCCCTGTTTATCAGCACGGTTGACAGTGAATTTTAAAACCAGTTTGCCTGTTTCTCTTTTCCATGGATCTGGAACCTGAGCATCTCCATTCTTCTTACACCTGCTGCTCACAAAAAAAAAAGTTGTGTAATCGTAATGTTAAACAGAACGTGCTGTAATAATATTGTCAGTCCAATCGATCATACAGAGATCCCCCTGGCGATCAGATTGTTTATTGAGGGGGCAGAATAACCATGATCGGACTATATGAAAATAGAGACTCTAGGCTGGACTAGATTGCATGGTAGACTGGTAGAATACCAGCCAGAAATATCTAATCCAATTCACAAATTCTTTGTGACAGTTTAGTTTTTATTTCCAAGGGGCGCCCTTAGTCCAAAATACTTCTGGGGTTAATTGGGAAGGCTTCCATGCAGGTGGTGGAATGTAGAGCATTGAAGGCAAGATGAAAAGTTTAACTTTAGTAAACTTTATGCAAATGAGCGTGTCTTGCAGCATGCGTTCGGCCATGCGATTGGTCAATCGATAGTTAGGATTGGCTGTCACCATGCAAATGTCGCGGGAAAGTTCAAATATTTCAACTCCGTGTCGCGCTGTAAATCCACGTGACCGTGCTCACCCGTGTCAGGGCAAAATGTTGGCCGTCAATCAAATCTTGACGCAGGTTTTTCTAGTGACTAATTTTGCCCGATTCTCTACGTTGACTTTGTATGGAATCGTGTCGCCCCGTCGCGTTTGGTGTGAACACAGTCAAAGTTGACCTACAGCAGCTTTGAGATCAATTAAGTGTTGACACAGAAGTGCAACTTTGCCTTTACTAGGAAGAGCCCAATCTAATGTTTGGTGTACTAAATGTTTTTATTTTCTCTGAAGGAACAATCAGAACATGCCAGAAGTTCCTGGTTCGATACAATATCCAGCAGCTCCATCGAATGCTCCCTCAATGTAAAACCAAAGGTAAACACAACATAAACGCCCAATAGATCTTTCACCATTCTAACCCATACTACCTCACCTACTAGTTTGTCCATCTGCTGCTTTTTTGTCTACGAATGTTAATAGCTTGCTGTGCTTTTGAAAGTGCTTTTTTTCTGTTGCAGAAGAGAAAACTCAGGTTCGTCGTGCCATACTCAGCTCTTCCACAAAAATGCTTAAGGGAAAAGAACATAAAGAAGAGAGAGACTGACTTCATTACTTATTGTTAACTACATTGTTTATTTTATATATATACTACTGAATTATGTCACACTTTAGTGTTTAGACAAAATATGTTCCTTTCAATTGATTTACGGGAAATTAGAATTAGGCTATTTGAAATAAAGATTGTCCCAGGTATGATGTGTGTTTCTGTAATCTATTATATCCCCAGTTTTTCTGTTTACTTCCCCGGCTGTTCTGGATTAGATTAGGCTATAAACTGGGTTGTATTGTAGTTCTGTATATATAAAGAGCCAGTGAACCCGAAACCGTTCTTTATTTGTTTTAAACAAACTATATAATCGCCAACATGGTAATCTTTGCCATTATATCAGTTGCTGAAAAGTCACTGAGAAAATAGAAGACACTGACAGCGTTTCACTCTGCTGCGAACGCAGTTGGCACTCGGGACTGTAGCGTTCCCGTTTGTCTTTGAGGGCATCGCTAAACGACGAGTTGGGAAGAACACGGACGCTTTTAGGGCAGCAGCTGTCTCGGTAGTGCTGGGCGCCTGCCTAGAACACGAGAACAAGCTGGTGGCTCATCTAAACAAGCCCTGGAATGAGGAGACAGAAGAAAATAGAAGACGCAAACGGTATGTCCACATTTGAGTATGTTTGGTCGTGTATAGACGTGTTTGCAGCATTATAAAAAATAATCTTTAACTCGAAGGCTAGCAAACTAGCTTCCAGTGTGCTAAAAACAATAGCGGCGTTGACTGTTGTGATGCCAAAATGTTGCTCTGTACTTCTATACTCTTCAATGTTACTCATTTCATGTAAGATAACGTTTGGTGAAATGCTAAATGCTAACGCAAATAGTACAATGGACACACATTGATTTTCTTTTTTAAATGGGAGTTATGGATAGATCTGTGGCCTTGTGATGTTATGCAATATAAACACAAAACTAACCATGCTTGCTGATGAATGAATTATATTTATCGGTTTTCCTCTCATTTTCTCTCTCCCTCACATAGGGCTGTGGCTGTGCTGCGGTCCAGACATCAGATCATCCTCAAGTCTGACAGAGTGGCAGATAATTTTGGACATGGATGATGATGATCACACATTTGCCCAGCATTTTAGAATCCCAAGGTTTGCCTTCCCTACCTATTGCCAAGGAGGTGCTCATGTTTCTGTGGTACATGGCCAACCAGAACTGCTCGTGGTAGATATCTGACAAGTTCAACGTCTCAACTTCATCAGCATACCGCTTCATACTCCGAGTGCTGACCATCACGTCCACCATGGTCCGGGCTTTTGTCTCTTGGCTTACAGGCTGTGAGCAGAGGGTGTCTGCCACTAGCTTCCAGCGCACATGTGGCCTTGAGGGGGGTCATTGGTACCACCTCACCAGCACAATCACTCCCCACAACAGGTGGGTCTACGTCATGGTTCCCCCAAACAGCTGTGTAGAATTTGAAGCAGAAATGCGAACATAACAGGGCACTCAGAAGCAGACCTTTGCCACAGCATCGACATCAGCCGGGGTTAAGTCATCACCAACGAGTAAGTGGTGTTCCAGCAATATTTTTGCAAAGACTACCAGGTTTCCTGAGTTATTTCAGTTTCCTCTACGAATGTTGAGGCAAGAACACTTTTTTCCTTTCTGAAATGAAATGGCAACAACTATACACCAATATAATGGTCATACTATTTGTGGGTGTGGTTCATACTATTAATGGGTGTGATAACAATGCAAGGTATTCTTTGCGTGGCTGCAGTGAAGTGGCGTAGAAACTAAACAAACGGGTGATATTCAAACACACTCAGGCTTGGATGAGTTAAAAAAATATATATATTATTTTTGAAGGAGAATTTGTGAGACGCCATCAAAATGTGTACAATACAAAAATGTTTTACAATAATAAAACAAGGAAAATGTACATCTTTGAAAATTGTACGTCTTCTTCAGTTAGGAATAAATAGTGAAATAGAAAGGAGACAAAGTCTTCTTTAAAGGGTTGTGTCCGTTGTTGTGGCGCCCGCCTCACATCTTGTCCACCATACTGCTGAACAACTGGAGGAACTTCCTCCGATCTTCCCTCAGCGCCCTTATCTCGGTCAGCGACTCTTCGTGCCGCCTCTGAGAAGCAGCCGTCGCAGCAGCATCAGATCTCTCCAGATAGGCCAAGATGTCATCCTCCCTCGACCTCTTCCGCGACCTCGGGGTGTCCGAGGGTCTGGTGGGGTCTGGAACTGGAGGCGGACTGGCTGGGGAAGAAACAGGAGACGAGGAAGAGGAGCTGGTGGACTGCGCTGGTGAGGGAGCTCTGGTGGGCGGCACAGATGAGGCAGCCCTGTCCGCTACCTCTGGGGAGGGAGTACTGTTGGACCTCTTCCACGACCTCGGGTTGTCTGAGGGTCTGGTGGGGTCTTGAACTGGAGGCGGACTGGCTGTGGAAGAAGCAGGAGATGAGGAAAAGGAGCTGGTAGGCCGTGCTGGTGAGCGAGCTCTGTCGGACCGTCTCAGTGCATTGGGTCGGCGTACCACCACGCCATTACAATCGCTCCCCACAACGGGTGGGTCCATGTCATGGTTTCCCCCAAGCAGCTTGTCCATCTCTTTGTAGAATTTAAAGCGGACGGGCCCCCTTCCTGGCGACGAAATGTTGTCCTTGACTTTCTTATATCCCTCCACCAGTGTGAACCACTTGCGCCCCACCTTTTCGTGTTGGAAGTGCTCCCCGAACTGTTTGGCAAGCTTCCCAGCCATTGCCTCCCACCTCCGCAGCTTCTTTGTCTTCTTCCCCAACTTCCCCAGCCGCCGGTTGAGGTCATGGATGGACTTTGCAGTTCCCTCACCCTCTACCTCAAGGTGGGTCCCCATCAGTCGGATGAGGAAGAGGGTTTGCTTTTTGGTAAAACCGTTATTCACAGGTAGGGGATTGCCTTGGTCATCGCAACTCACCGGGAGTGGCGCCGTTGGCGGGACATTGCAGGTGTCTAAATCATGAAAAGGAAACATGTCATCAGCACGGTACACGCAGCACCCAGGGATAAATGACTGTTGAAGTACGCTCATGTCTTCAGTGTAGTGCTGCTTCACATCTCACCCGTGCAAGTGCAATCGGCAGAGTGTATGTTGGCAGCCACCATGCCCTGGTAAGGCATGGTCCTGTCCTTGTCAAGGAACGCAACCATGCTCTGATTGAGGAAGACTAGAAAGAAAAACAATATATGTTACAGACGGCAACTTGAGTAGTACGCTGTGAATAAACAACACAAAACTCTTAGGTGAAACCCACCTTACAGCAATCCACAACCATTTATCACTTCTTCACTATAACACATTATGCAAAACACTTTATATTGTTTTCTAAGTAGCTGTAGGCCTAGCCATTGTCTATTAAACCACAATCAGCAACACTTATTGTCGCCCATTTCCCACCTAAATTTAGTTTTCCAACAAAAGTAGGCTAGAAACACGTCCGTCATGCTGCCTTTTTAAATCAATGTGAAGTAATAGTTTTACAAAAACGCTAACATTTCAAGTAACTGCGTTATTGCAAGCCATACATTTCAATAATATTTTGGTATTTTCGCCTTTCAATTTCAACGAGTGCCGTCACGTTTTTATCGAGCCACGAGGGGCAGTAGCGGGGCAGTAGCAGGCCTGTCATTAAATTAGCCTCTTTAGCAAACCAGCTCGAAAACAAAACTTTACATTGTATTGCACGCACAATGCATACCTTTGTGTAATTTAGTGTGTAAGAGCATTGAAAATCGACATTAAAATTATCAACGTCTTACAAATACAAAGAAAATACATCTCAACTTACCATCAACTACGGTCGTAGCCATCTTTGTATGTCGAGTCGTACAGCTCTCCTCGGTGGACTCCGGAGCCCGAGTGGATACGACCATGAGGGGGCGTGCCTCGGTGAATTGTCGCAAGAAAGCTGGAAGATTTCCCACTTTGCAACTCGGGCGGGAAGTGTACGATGCATCTCGAACACGGCAAAACTACACCGGCGGTCGGCGACTGTGTTTTTCGTAGGCGGAATCCGGAAGAAGTCCCGCCTCAACGCCGCTCGGATTGGACAGGCAGCCAAATTCAGTCAAATTCGCACGCTGACTCCTAACCCTAACCTACCTACCTACCTTGCGGTCACGTCTTAGCCTTTTTGGATTGGATCAGGGTTTAAAACCAACTTCATTGGATAATCTCCGGCTATCCCCTCATTAATATTCATGATTTTTCCGGATTCCGCCTACGAAAAACACATTGGGAGACCCGGATGTTGCTAGATATCAGCGAGGATTGTGGGAAATGTAGTATGCTAACCAGTCCTCTGACTTACCAACTACATCTCCCACAACTCCAGCCGATCTCTACACCATCCGGGTCTCTGGCTTCTTGTCTGGCGACTCGTCGCCATTAGTGCAAGCTCCCGACTGCCAACGTGTTTTTTTTTTAAGGAAAACTTTGAATTCACACGTTTTCCTGATTTTGGAAAACATCCATAACGCCTTGCGTGGGCATACGGTTATCCCAAATTACGAAAGAGCCATTTTTCTGGGGTCTTGGCCCCGCGTCGTGCGCCTTTCGTCCACCCCTTCGCCAGCTGCTGTTGCACTTGAGACGCCGCGATCGTGTCTCTTTTTTTTCTCTTCTTGATTTGTTGTCAACATGTCGCCGTGATGGGGTCTCCGTGTTGGAAAGAAATGCATACGGGCCTTCGTCGCCTTACCCGCTCTCGCCACAGTCCGCTTTCACCTCGTGTTTTCTCGTTTGATGCTAGAGAGCTCGGCGGCTCTCTGCCCGGAGCTCGGCCTCAGACCACCTCGCTTCACGGGGACCACCATGGAGAAGAACTCCAGCAGCAGCAAGATTCCTCCTCGTTCGAGTTCTACGGGACCAGCGCCCGGCGAGTCTAAACCCAAAGCAGGTGAACATGCGTGTTGTATTACACCGACCACCACTGTGCCACCTATGTTTAGCCTATGTTATCAGCCGTGTCCATCTCGCGAGGCCCCCTCGGGCCTGGGAGTCACGTCGGCGCGTTGTTTGTTTACACCCATACGCATGACGTATGCGTTGCTGTCCATTCATTTGTCACCCCCAATTTATATTGTTTTGAATGACTGACTGCATTTTAACTTTGTCTTTTGTATAATTTTTTTCTTTTGTTTTGTTTAAACAACTAATGCATGTATGATGTATTCTTGCATCAAATGCATTAATGATGAACACAAACAACCCGTTTATACCAGTTGGTGAGAGCCCCTTATCAAACGTGCTTTTCTTTCTTGGCTTCGCATCTGTGTTAAATGCAGCTGTATGCGTAATATTCATAATGTACATGATGTTCCTTTTAGATGGAAAGAATAATGGCGGCTCCAAGCGTTACAATCGGAAGCGTGAGCCACCTGCGGCGAAAAGTGACGGCTTTGCAGGACCACGTCGCTCCAATTCACAGAAAAGCAAGAATTTTGACAAGAGACCGCTCCAGAGAGGCGCAGGGAGACAATATGGCGCTACAGGTGGAGGTCGACGGGATGAGGTAATGATGTAAAAAAACAAAACAAAGACATCAAAAACGGTTCATAAAAAAATACATTAAGTTTGTCGTTTTGTAGTTAACGTCTCCCCGCTCTCTCGTTCTAATCTCCAGGTAGCCGAGACACGCCGGGCCGAGTTTAGCCCGGCTCAATATGCTGGACCTAAAAAGATAAGCTTGAACCACCTGCTCAACTTCACCTTTGAACCCCGTGGGGGTAACGGTGCTACTGGCGATAGCCACTCAGGCTGGGGCCGCCGCAACAAGTGGGGCCACAAGCACAAGCCGTTCAACAAGGAGCTCTTCCTGCAGGCCAAGTAAGAAGGCTGTCCATCACAACACACATGGGGCCGTTTGTTATGACTAGACATGGTACCAGATCCATGTTCTTCAGAAAATGCATGCGTTTACATGAGCCAACTGGTAGAATACTGGATTTTTCATCAGCATACCTACATGCAAATGCTAGCTAGGCTAAATCGTTTTATTGGGGCACTTTGAAGAGCACTCATTAAGATATCTTGGTCGGTCATGATCAAGGAGAATGTCTATGAAATTTGGTTAAATTTGGATAAGCGGTACATTTTCAAGGCTTTTTCAATGTTATCAATAACCTAATTCATTTGCAGGTTGATTTTTAAAAACACTCTTTTCCTATCTCCAGTTGCCAGTTCTTGGTGACTGATGACCAGGACTACAAGGCTCATTTCACTGATCCAGACACTTTAGTGAACTGGGACTGTGTGCAGCAAGTGGTGAGTCTCCCTAACCCATTAGTCATGTGCCAGATCTAAAACGACAACCATAATTGGCAGACCCCCTGTTGCCCTACTTTAGACGACGTTGGACGCAGACAACTAGGGGCTGAAACAACATTTTCAGTCCCTTGAAATGTAGTTCCTGTGACTCCGAAGTTTTGCGGCTGATTTGGGAGGAAGTGCGGCTTAAGTTGTTATTTCCGCAGCGCATCTACAGCCATGAGGTGCCCTCCTGCCCCATCTGCCTCTACCCACCAGTGGCGGCGCACATCACCCGCTGCGGCCACATCTTCTGCTGGCCCTGCATGCTCCACTACCTGTCCCTGGCCGACAAGAGCTGGGCCACGTGTCCCATCTGCTACGAGTCGGTGAACCCCAGCGACCTCAAGAGGTGTGGAGTCATTTTAAAGCCCTCGTTTTA
Source organism: Trisopterus luscus (assembly GCA_027122455.1). Lineage (NCBI taxonomy): Eukaryota > Metazoa > Chordata > Actinopteri > Gadiformes > Gadidae > Trisopterus > Trisopterus luscus. Next base: position 18,247,784 of record JAOPUA010000147.1, on the reverse strand, counting down.
ACCGTGCCTCTGACATATAACGGGGTTGTCCTTGTGTTGAATTCAGTTCATGTGTTGCTTTTATTTCAAAGGTGGCACATTATACCACCAGGTGTGAGTGTGGTGCGGTTACAAGCCGTTTTGAAAATGTGGAGCTTCTGACATCACATTTCCCAAACGGCTTGTAACGGCTAAGCACACTCACACCTGGTATAAATAATGTCCCCTTTAACATTACTTAATATATTATTGGATAATACTTTTTGATTTATATTGCACCTGAGTATATGCATAAAAGCTAAATTACTTAATGTCATATTTTACATTTATCATATTTACCTCCTTTCATATTTCAAATTGTTTTCAATTTGTTGTCGTTCAAAAAAAACGATCTGAAAGCATTTGAAAATAATTTATCAAAAATGTAATAAGATATCAATTTTATTTTAGTGTGGTTGCTATGGAGACCAGGCAGTACGTGGTCGGTGACCTCATCAGCATGCGCCTGATGCGGAGAGAGAAGGGGGCGCTGGTGGCGATGCCCAGCTCTCAGTGGGTGAAGGTGGAGGAGCCCGTCCGCTTTGAGGGTGAGGGCCGTCCATCAGTGGATACTAGGATAGGAGCACCCTAGTAGAAGCCACCCTAGTGGCTACCCACCTAGAAGCCACCCTAGTGGCTTCTAGGTGGACTACGGCTTCCGCGATCCTTTCATTTCAAAACAGGGAAATTGCGACGCAGACTTTCAAAATTTCAATTCGGAAACGGTTAAATATTGCAGATCACATTATTTATTAGAAGAACGCTTCAAAAAGCAAAACTACAAAATCACCGTTGAGGGTTGTGTGGAGGAAGTCTGTGGCTTTCAAATCCACTTTCAGTATGTACACCCCTCAAGCCACAGAGCGCCGACGTATTCAAATAATGCTCCTTTGTCCGAAATAAAAAAAGGATAATGCTGTCATCCCATGTTTGGCCAGGCTATTTTGATGACTGAGGCATCAAATATGTTTTTATTTTGTAATTGGATGAAATGTATCCTGCCCTTCTACCTGTGGTTCTTAAATATGTATCGGATGATATTCAAATATTTGTGCTCAGCACTAGTTTGAATTGAATTACGCTTATTGGATCACATTCTAATTATTATTAATGATTAGTTGACATAGCGATAATACAAGTTATATAACTAGCAATGTTTATCTAGCCTAAATTAACATAGAAAAGATTGGTACCGATGGCAGCACCGGGTACGTCGGAGCTTATCGATACTCCGTCTTAAATAATTCAGCCCTGGGGCTTGTTTAATCCAGGGTTTCAGAACCCATCCCTACTCTGGTTACAGCTTCAAAAGGAGATTGAATGAATGCGTTTTCCTGGTGTGTTTCCTCTAGACCCGGGGTTGAGCCAGTACTCCAAGCTGCTGCTGGCCTCCACAGCCCAGGTTCTGAGCCTGGTGGCCGAGGAGAAGGTCGCCCTCCAGCAGCAGCTCAGCCAGGAGGGCGACACCCAGTCCTTCTTCATCCAGATCGCGCTGGGCCAGCTGCAGGTGAGGAACGCTCTGCAGTGTCTGCACATCCCCCACCTGTTGAGGGGATTTTCTGCTTGGTTTATTGGTTTTCATGCTTGAATACCAACAATAATCACTGTGATGTATCCAGTATAAGGGGGAGAACCTCCTTAAGCTTGCATATGTACAATGTGTTTTTAATTTTTAATATGCTGGGCTGCCATGAAGGTTGTCTTGATTTCCTCTGGTTTAGGAGCGAGAGGAGGCGTTGCTGAAGAGTCAGAAGACTGCTGATGAAAGCCTTGATCTCTCGTACCTCAGTCTGGTGGAAGCGGTCCTTCCGGAGGAGGAAGTGTTCACCACCACCACCGGCAGCAGCACCAAGGTTGGTGTTTCTCTCCCAGTTGTTTTGGTCTTTGGAGAAATCCATCAAA
>JAOPUA010000147.1:18227379-18241996 GCA_027122455.1 Trisopterus luscus | reverse complement strand
GACTCAGTGGCTGTAAGCGGGTTATGATAAGGATTTCAAGTAATTTTGCAAAAATGGCCAAAAAAGCGAATTCCGTAACCAACCTTTCATGTTCACTGTAAGAATATGGGGAGCATATTTTGATACTTTATTACTACGTCTTTATTGGAGAATTCAGGGGTACAGTATGTATTTTACACCAATACTCAATAGCGTTGTCATGCGCATGCAAGAACTGGTGGGTAGCAGAAATTGACACAACACCGGCTCTGTGTCATTCATGCAGGGAAAGATTTGCAATGTGAAGGCAGATATTTCCCTTGTTAATGTAGTTTTATTTCTTATAACTGTCTTATTAAATATTGAAAACCAGGATATTCTCAGAAGCTTAAAATGATGTGTCCGGGCCAGCCCTATAAAGTGATTTACATGATGACAGCTTTTAGGTGTACATCAGTATCTAATGTACAACTCCTCCCTCTGGCTGGTCTTCAGATGCTTCGAGATGGAAAGGCCAGAGCTGACGCTGGGGTGAAGATGGGGCTAAAGAAAGGTAATGGGAGTGTGGGAGTTGATAATGGCTTAGCTATAAAAAAAAGACATCACTTGGTATACACAAGGTTAAACAACTTTTTTATTCTTCACTTATGGAAGCTGAGCGATGCCATGGTTAGTATTATATTTTTGTGCCCTCTCATTTCCAAATGTGGATTTGATTTAAAATACAGGTTTGTCTGTTGCTCAAGTTCTGCCATCATTGCTCTCTCAATCTCCCAGTGAGGCAGGTGAGCCACCGTTAGCAAACATGGCTCACTTCACAATCCATCTACAACCCCGTCTGCTTAATAGCCTATAGTTATCGCTAAATGAATTCAGGGTCTTAAGAAAACCAACTTGTCTTTATTTTGATGTCAGGCTAAAACCAAGTTGGTTATGATTACCCCCAGGGCTGCTGCGCCGTTTCACCAAGACATTGCACAATGTTCAAACCAACTTTGGAAACGTTGACACTGAAGATCGCCCTAACAGTCATTCATGGACCAATCAGTGTGTTGTCAGTGACCCATTAGTTAAAGGGGCACTGAACCATAATATTTTTCTGATAGTTTAACTTTGAAATATGTCTTTGTAACAATCTCCAATGCTACAAACCACCTTTGTGGCTTTGACTGGGCTCCTCCAGACAAAGACACTGGGTGGTGGTGTTGGAAGCCGGGCTATTTTAAGGTTTGCAGATAATGATCTGTAAACCGGGGCTGGTTTAACCTGTGCACATTGATTGCTCAATGTACTACAGGTGTGCAGCCTCACCCAACCCCAGAGTCCAATCAGTGTGACTCGGCCCAGGAGAGGCTGCTTAAACCAGCAACCATAGATCTTGCCTACAGGACATTCTAATCGGCCGGTATCCATTGCTAATATTGGCTTAAAACCATGGAAAAGAGAAAATAATAGTGTTGTTATTTATATATTTTTATTTTGTCTGAGTGAACTACAACCAAAGACGTTGATGGGGGAACACCCTGCAGTGGTAAAAATAAGAAACTAAAGTCTAACGTGGGCTGGTTATTTTTACTACATTCATGGTCAGTGATGAGTGATCTTAAAGTGGGAACGAATGGGACAACCCACGGTCCAAGTCTAGCGGTGTATCTGAAAACCGAGGCTGAATGCATGGTGCTAGAGCAGGGCATAAAGAGAGGCGACAGCCGGCCAGTTCCTAGCCGCTAACACTGCTGGACCCAGAGTGCGTTGGATCGCTGAGTCGGCCTCTCGGTCTCCGCTCAGGACTGCTTTATTGCCGTATCTGTGTGCTCTTAGGACATGACCATACACAAAAAACACCAATCAATACCGGCTGGGATTGCACAGCCCACTCGCCGTGGTGAAAATGATTCTCTTGCGGTATACCATACTAAAAGGTGTCCTGGAATTCTAACCCTTATTGAATATAGTGGGATTTACGACCTGGCAGAGAAAAGCACTCTGGATGCGGGCGTGAGCCATATGACTAACTGATAGACTGGGCCCTGTGGCAAGATACTAACCGTCTCTCTGTACAGGCAGAGGGTGCAGACATTTTATCGTTCATGATCTGAAATCTTCATATCGCACACCCCTAGTGCAAGCAAGATAATAGACACGTCAATTATGCCAGCTTAGGACAAACCCATGTTGGCTCTGACAAGAGAACAAGTTATTATCCTGTTGACAAAAAGGGCACGAAAATATCCTCCCACCCATGGCAACTCTCGGCTCCTATATTCACTGCAGGTTTAAACACAAGGCTTCAATGCCACTGACCGATATCACTCCCAGGGAGCAGCAAGTGAACATCTGTCTTTTGTCAGACATGCAGCTGGCTCCGCCGGTGCCTGACAGCGAGGGCGAGAGCGACGCGTCCGACCGCGTTCCCGTGCCCAGCTTCCAGAACTCCTTCAGCCAGGCCTTTGAGGAGGCCCTGCAGCAGATGGACCGTGGGCCAGACGGCGGCACCGCCGTCGCTGCCGCCGCGCAGCCTGTGGTCATCCCTGGTGAGGGTTTGCTTGAACCAGGGTGCTCTAAACCCTGTTGAAGTGATGGTCGAACCACCGCCGCTGGGACTGCGCTCATTCTCTGTGCTTTTTTTTGTGTTTTCCAGATGACAAGGGAGGAAAGAAGAAGAAGAAAAAGCAGAAGATTCTGTTTAGCACATCCTTGGTCCACACAAAGTAGAGAACACTGACGTGTTGCTCAAATGCTCATCTCCGATTCACACTGATCGCCCCACAAATCTTTTTATTTTTTTCATCTTGAGAAAAATATCCGCTAGTATGTAGCCAAAACTCACTGTCCTGTCTGCTCTCCCACTGTCAGGTTTCATGCAATTATTTTGGAGGGTGGTCTTTCTCAGTATTTTTTAGTTCATATGACTATTAAGGATTTGCAGTGACACTTGTGTCAGAGAAAGTAACCATTTTGATGCTAACATTTACTAATTTTCACATTGTAACAATTAGCAGGCTTAACATGTGGTGTCTGTGTGCTACAAGTTAAATAATTAGTTAACCGCTGCAGATGGCTCTGATGCATTAGAAGTGAATGCTACTTGCAGTCCCAGTTGAATTTAGGTAAACGCCAACATGGCGACTGAGATTTAGAGGGATCTGTATACGAATGTATGGGGGTGTTCATATAGTGGAGGAGCAGTCAGCCAGCTGCATACTCTGTCTACACGTTCATAAGCTTGCAGAGAAACTCCTCAAATGATTTCCAAAAAAAAGTAAATGTTTCCTGCAGTGTTGATTTAGATTAAATCTACTTCAGCACATCATGGCCCTGAAAGATACTCATTTGGTGGGGATGGCTCATTGAATCGGATGCCAAAGCTTTTGGAAACATTTTGGTGCAATGCCATTGTTTAAAGTCCAACAAGCGGTGTTCAGTGAAACCGGTGTTCTTGTCTTGGTTCGTTATTGGAAGGACAGATGTGGCTACAACATGAATATGCACTTGTCTTAGTTTCTTTTCTTTTTTTTTTTATCTTCCCTATCTACATTTTAATGTTTGGCCTACATGGATTCAGTGTTGCCCATGTGCTAAGCTATACAATGGATGACATCAAGTGATTGTCAGAAGGGAGATGGCACTGAGAAGGTGTTTTATTTTTGAGGGATCTTTTATTCATGCCTAATTTGGAGCAGGTTTATAGGCTAGTAGGCTAGTAGACCACTAGCCGGTTTGATTGAATAAAGTATTATGCAAAATCAAAGAATGTTATCTTATTTGAACACCCAAAGCTGAGAAGTGTAAGTATCTGTATTAATTACGGTTCTCCACATGAGGGCGTACCAGACCAACAATGGGCCCCTGGTTTACTAACTGAAGGTAGACTACGTTTCTGTACATTAAAGATCCGTTCAAAAATGCCTTATTTCGTAATTAACTTAAAACTTTTGTTCACAACGAGATCGCTTATGTTGGTACGCTAGACGGTCCAACACACCCCTAGAGCCCATCGATGTCGTAGTAGAGTTGCAGGCTGTGCAGAAAGGTGGCTTACGCTCAGCTCCGCTCCCACCCCGTCCGCTGCAACCCGACACGGGACGGGACCAGGTCGGCTAGCTCAATTAGCCAAGTTAGCCCTTCTAGTGCCTCGGGAGCATCAAACCAGCACGTCTCAACCGGATCTTTACATCGCGGCTCCAGAGCTTCCCGAGGAGCGAAGGGACGGCTGTCTGTCTGTGTGTCGGTGAGTTGCCTCTAAGACGTGGGGGGGTGGAGGGGTGGGGAACGAGCCGAGACGTTTTGTCCCGTTTTAAGGGTCCGGTGTCCGGCGTCCCTCGTTAGCTGCTGCTCGCTAGCCCACAAGCTGTTGATTATTGTGTTTTTTTTTTTTTTTACTCAAATGGATATATTGGTTTTGGTTGCGTGTCAACTTGGCGAGCACAGTAGTCCGAAACACTTGGTCCGTGCATGTCAGTGCCTGTGTTCCCTGGAGCCTGGCACCAATAAGGAAGAGAGATTTGAACACTTGTTGCGACGCGGTCTAACGTTGGCGCTTTAGCGATCAGAATGAGTCGTTAATGGTTTTTGTTCTTTTTTCAGATATGTACAATCAAGGTTAGTAAAGAAAACTAATCGACTTCACTCTAGTTTATGTAATTCCAACGGTAAAAGGCTCAAATCCGTCCTCACAACTTGATACTTGGAATGTGTGAATCCTTTCTGCTGAAGTCCAACATGACAAACCATAAGCACCTGTAGGACCTGTTCTGCGTTTAATCTGGTGTACGATCCGCGACGTTTTCGGATGAATACATTTTAATGTAGATCTCTATGGCATTGGACTTCACCTGCTGTACTTGTTCAACCAGTTATCGACCACTTCCCTCTGATGTAAACAACCTGAATCCAGAACGCAACACACCGGATATACGCTGGCTGTTTGTTGTCCAAGAGTGATGTTGGAAAAGTTTCTTCGTGAACGGAGACGATCATCTTTAAGAACCGATCATCGAAGCCTCTCATCGTCACAGTTAACGTGAACTACATGTTCACGCACAGATCATAACCTACCGACCGATATGAAGTTGTACCCTCATCGGGAAAGTCTCTTCCTAACATGCTGGTGAGTGCGGATGGCTGAACGGTGTTCAGCCATCGGTGTTCTGAACGGTGTTCAGCCATCAGCATGGCTTCAGCAAGAAGGAAGATTATTTCGTATCAAATAGATGTGTACGAATCAGAGTATTGACATTTGTACCAGCAATAACGTCATAACAAGTCATAACACCTGTTATATGAGAGCAATGAAAGCCTGTTCAGTGCTGTGCTTGAGCGTATTTACATATACCACAGAGAGACATCACTATTTGTGAACATCTGTGTTAAGGTAAACGTTATGTTTTGGCTGAGGCATTACATCATATACCATTGAATAAGGCTCTGACATTGGCATAGGGGCTGCCACAGCCATGACGGGTGTGTAAATCTGTATGTGGTGTTAACACAAACTTTATTTTGTCTCCCCTCCGTTCTTTCTCTGTCTCTCTCTCACACGCTCACCCTCTTCCTCCTAGTGTGATATGACACCACTGCATGGTTACCTTAGAAACCAGAGCTCCACTGCAGACGGTGGACATCAAGTCGGGTAAGTGATTGAAGCCAGGGTAGGGTGGGCAAAGTTTGAAAGTGATCTCAACAACAGTTGAGTTCCGTCATGTCTCAGAAAGGAGGACCCTAAGGAGGTCAACTATTTCAAAACAAGCACACGTTGACCGCATTATTGGATCAGGGAGCGTGGCAAAGTGCATGGGTTGTTGGCTGTAGCAATAGAAAATAGCACACCTTTAGGAATACTAGACTAAACAGATTTCTAGTCTTGTTGATGTTGTGCTATGATCCTCAGACGGTAAAGTTTTGACTTTTCGACAGACTTTGTAGAACAAGATCACTGCTGTCTGGTATGCAAAAAAACCAAAGCTTTGTACTGCCATTTCCTGCCTGAGGATCCACCTGGGTGCACCTTGACCTAAGTCACGCTCCTCCTGAGGGTTTAATCACCTTCCATTCAAATATCTTATTTAGTCATGCATTCTTGGTCTTGTGTCATGGACTTACCTCAGGGTTGTATGGCACTCCCAAGACAAAGTCTGAAGTTATAGCTAGTTAATTGGTGCTATGAAGCATACTTAGTTACTTAAATGTTACAGTAGATTGATGTTTGTATCTTATGTACTTCCGTGTGTAGGTGGTTCTGGAGGAATGGCTGCTCAGGTGGAGCTCCAGGCCGGCGAGGTTGGAAGGACGGGTCTGAGGGGTCGCATGCACCTCAGTCCTTTGATTGACTCCAGCAACAAGGGCCTCAGCGAGAGCCTCATCATGGACCCCACCAAACCAGCGCCTGCCCCGAAGCCCCGACTCACCCCAAAGCCCTTCGTCTTGGAGAGAAACACTACAATCAAACCGATACTAGCCCCTAAGCCCCACAACAAGGTCCACCGCGAGCCCACTCAGCCTGTTAGCTACAAACCCGACCCTCCCGTCGCTCCTAAGCCCCAGCAGTCCGCTGTGGGCTCCAAACCAAGGCCGGTGTCAGCCAACCCCGGCCTCCCTTCCTCTACCGCAAAACAGTCTGCTAAGCAGAGTGCCGGGCAAACCACCAAACCGGTGGTCCCCCCTTTCAAACCAGCACCTCCCCTCGCTCAAGTCACTCACTTCCGCAAACCCACTCCTCCTAAACCGGCAGAGCGGCAGAAAAGTGACGCATCTGGATTGTCTTTTTCAAGGAGCCCTAAAAAGTCCCACGCAGCAGAGTGGTCTGGAACGACCAAGAAGGAGGAGGACAATGACAGGATGTACTCCAAGGGCCCGGCGGGCCCCTCCATGACCAGGGCTAAGTCTATGGGGTTCCTCAATCAGCTCAGCCAAGAAGAAACGCCGGAAGAAACCAAACCCCAGTCGGTGGTCCTCCGACCTCAGCCCCGAGGCTCCAGGTCTAGGCCTGTGTCGGCCATCTTCCTTCCCTCTTCTTCTCCAAACCCTGAGCCCCCGGCCCTTTCTCCCCGCTGGGAGGGGCGACGCCCCCTCTCGGCCGATCTTACGGCGAGGTTCGAGTCCGTCAATCTTTCGCTGCATCGCAAGAACCTGCCGGCGGACAGCAAGGAGAACACTCCGGAGCAGAGGACGCCCACAAGCCTGGAGAGAACCCCCAGACCGGAGGGGGCCATGCCGGCCTCCCAGGCTGCGGCCAAGCCCCTCCCCTCACAGACAGAGGGCGTTGAAAAGAAGAAGGTCGCGGGGGTCAAGAACGAGGAGGATGTGGCTGGGGCGTCCAGCATCAAGAGACGGATCAGTCTCCTCCTGGATTCCTCCTCCTCCTCCTCCTCTTCTCCTTCAACGGGTGCCATTGACCAGGGTTCCACTCCTCAGCCAATTGCTGAGCCAGAAGCAGCAGTACCACCACCGGGTGTTAAGCAGCGAATCAAAAAGCTGACGGAGGACGTACCTCCCGCCCCCAGTCCTCCGACTAAACCAACGGTCAAGCCTCTACCTCTGGACCTAACAACAAGGTTGGCCGTCACTTCCTGTGGGACCTCGATTCACGTCTCTGAACCTGAGTGTATTTTTATCATGCCTGGTTCTGCGTTGTGTAACCATTGTCGTTTTTCCCCAGGTTTATATCTGAAATGTCGTCCGACCCAAGCAGCCCTTCCCTCAGCGAGCCAGAACATTCCTTCAGGGCTGACCGAGATCCCCAGCAGAGGGTAAGAGAGCTTTATTGTAGTGTCAATGTATATATGCTGCCGCAACCCTCATCAGTCAGTACTGGTTGTTCTAACCCACTTCCAATCCTTTGGGTCGCATAAGTTAAAATCCTATGGAGCGATGGTGTGAAGGCCATTTCAAGATACAAGGTTAAACTCTAAGCTTGTCCAGCTAAATAAATTGAGTTAATTTTACTGTTCAGATGATAAGCTGTATCTTAATATATTCATCGTGACCTCACCAAGTGACCATTTGTCTTCATAATATGTTGTCCACAAAACAAAATGTTATACAACTTTGCTATCCAACACAGAAAAGTATTACAGTGTTTGCTATGGCCTCATATTGGTTAACCTTTTTGAGAAAAGGTTCTCCCAGGGTACCGATGTCATAATACTCTAGTATAATGTGGAAAGGATCACTCCTGAAAGTGTAGACAGTTCTGAAACCCAACACTGCAGGTAGAGTGAACAGCTAAACACCATCCCTGCTGGCTGTTTGGTTTATGAAACGCGGTGAGGGAAGACGGCTGGGAAAAGGTCAACACTGAAAGGCTTTGATTCCTACCTTTGGCACCACACCCTGCGTTAAGGCCTGCCCTGTGGAGATACACAGAGGGGAGGAGATACGATTACCAGCCTGATATTTGTACACTTTGTCTTTCTTTTCCTTTCCACTGTTGCACAATGCACTTTCAAGTATGTTTCTGCCCACGTTGAATGTTCCTTTCAGAGACCTACTGTGGGCAGAACCCAAAGCCTACTAGCTGGACATGTTCCATGAAGATATTTTTCCAAGCAAGACCTTGGGTGAAATACTAGGATGTGAGGTAATGGGGATAGTGGGTTAACCCACTATCCTGGACAGGGGTAACCTGTCCAGCTTCCAGACTGAAACATAGAACTGTGTTGCCCGTTGACCTATGAAATCAGCTAAAAGATGACTCTCTCTTACTGGCTGCTATAGTTCACACTGAACATTAAGTTCAATGTAAATATACCAAAGGACATCAATTTGTATGATTTGCTAAGAGGCAAGAATGCTTGTTTATGGACATCACCAAGCACACGACTGTGGGAGATATATAGAAATACGGAGTTATCACCGCAAGAATGTGAAGGCAGGCCGCTGTGCTTGATGATGTCATGCTCACAGCTTTTGGGTCTTGGAAGTTGTTCCTCCAAGAGGAGGTAACCGTAAAACCTTTTTCTCCAGGTTAAAGAAAGCATGTCTGTTAATGTCTCTCAGCAGATACATGCTCTTCAAATCCTGAAAATGAGGCAGTGCTTGATGGTCTTTCTTACTGTCTCAAGCTGGGTACATACTGGTTGCATAGTTGGGTGGTTGTTGGGAAGAATTCTGTTAATTTCCAATGCAACGCAGCATAGGGTGGACTGCCTTGCGTTGTAAATGGTTGGCATCGGCCTAGGGCCTAGCGCTTCAAATCCTGCACTAAGACTCTTCTGAAACCAGGCAGTAAACGGGTTACCGGGCTGAAAACCCTGTGTAGTGTTCCACACAAACTTCAAGTCAGACTTTCTACGCTATCAGTATATACATTGCATCGCAGGGCATCGTTATAATCCTGCAATCATTTGATTGGATATTGATGAGATGGAGAGGGCTATGGGTCGGGGGTTAGTCTTTATTGTATTATAGAGTGAACTATTCAATGTTTCTTTATTATTAAATGTTAGAATCTGCCTAAAAATATAGATAAATCAAATGTATTCAAATTGGTGATCTGATAGGCTAAGAATACTTCTCTCAGATCTCATGAGCTCATTATCATGATCATATCTTAATATTATATCCATATTCATCTTTATGCAGTTTATGATATAATATTCATATTGGATATATTTTATCGTTGTGTTTGAGTCAGTTTTTAGTCATTCAGTTGATCAGCATTCGGTCATTCGGTCATTGACCGCCTGTCATTCAAATCTATTCAGATTTAACATGGCTTGTCATTATGCAAATTCAACTTTATAGATCTTTAGTGCCATCTATAGTTTATGTGCCTTTGAATAATATATATATATATATATATATTTTTTTTTTTATTTACTGCATTTTATTCCAAATGGGTAGGGTTGGGGGGAGTGCAATCGATTGGGCGTAATGCTGACTGTTGCTGTGTATTCACCAGGTCAAAGAGCCCGCTGTCCACCCCGGGGACCAGAAGAGTCAGACAGAGCCCGCGTCTCCCTCCGCCCCCGCCGGGTCGGACACGGGAGCGTCCCCTAAAGACAGCCCCCCCGACGGCGAGACGCACACGGTCCGGGCGTCGCTGTTCGAGAACGTGATCGAAAGGCGCAGCGTGCTGGTGGTGGAAGGCGACGACCCCAAAGAGCTGGTCGCGGCCGCCGTCGGGCCCACCGCCGCGCCCAGAACGCCCGCGGATGACGACGGGACGCTGGTCACTGCCACGTACCGGGAGCCGGAGCCCCCCAACGGCGGCCTGCTGCGCGTCTCCCACTCCTTCGACACGGTGCCGGCGGTGGAGGGCAGCAGGGCGGTGAGCGAGAGCCTCCCGCTGGCGTGCCTGGAGGACAAGGCCATGACGCTGCGCTCCCGCCGCTCAGCGGCCGGGCCGGCCGCCACACCACCGGAGCACCGGCCGGCCCCCCCTGTTCAGGGAGGGCCCGCCTTTGGGCAGACGCCGGAGGTGCAGCCGCGTTACCTCAGAGTCGGAGCGCTGCCCAAGTGGAACGCCGCGGACGCCGAGCAGGAGGCCAGGGCCGAGGGGAGGCCGCCGGCTCCGGAGGCGGAGGGGGAGGAGGCGGCCCCCAAGCGTCTTAAAACGCTCGGGACCGACGACCAACCCAAACCCAAGGCCACGTACTTTGCACTGACGGGACAGATACAGGAGGCGGTTAGTCCCGGAGACGGTGGGCCGGACCGGTGGTTCGCCAAGGCCGGAACCCTGGAGGATCCCCCACCGCGGTCTGGGCCCTCGGCCTCCCAAGGGAAGAGCGGCCCAACGAGGAACCCTTCGTTTGAGGAGGTTCTCAGGAAGAACCAAAGTCCAGCCCAGGAGCCGGTTCAGGAGCCGCCGTGGGTCACGGCCGTCGCTGGAGAAAGGATGGTGGAGATGGAGAGACAAAGGGATCAGAGTTGGAACGCTGAGAGGAGGAAGACCAGGACAGGCGAGCTGGAGATGCTGAGACAGGTGGAGATAGAACGGCATCAGCATTTAGAATTTGCCCGCATGAAGGAGAGGCAGAGAGAGCACGATCGGCAGGTGGCGTTTGAGCAGGAGAGGCTGCGGGAGGTTGAGCAGCAGAAGCAGGCGTCGCTGGACAAAGAGGAACAGAGGCAACGGGCCCAGGAGAGGGAGAAGCAACAAGTTGTCGAGAGGGAGAAGCAACGGGATTTGGAAAGACAGAGGGAGGTGGAGAGAGAGAGACAGCGCAACCAGGACAGACAAAGGGAGCTTGACAAGGAGAAGAAGCAGCTGGAGATTCAGTGGGAGCGTCAGCAGCATGAGAAGGATTTGGAGAAGATCAAGGAGATGGAGAGGAGGGAGTTAATGGAGTTTGAGCGACAGCAGCAGGCGGAGAGGAGACAGAAAGAGAGAGAGAAGAAGAAGCAGCAAGAAGAAGTGAACAAAATCCGACAGGCTGCCATACAGCAACAAGAAGAGAGACGGAGAGATCTAGAGAGACGGAGGGAGGTGGAGAGGCAGAGAGAGCTTGAGAAGGAGGCAGAGAGACAGAGGGAGCTAGAGAGAGAGAGACAGCGGGAGATGGAGAGAGAGCTCAAGAGGGAGGCAGAGAAACTGAGGGATCTAGAGGCAGAGAGACAGAGGGAGCTGGAGAGACAGGGAGAGCTGGAGAGACAGGTAGAGCTGGAGAAAGAGAGGCAGAGAGAGAAACTACGGCAGGCTGCCATACAGCAAGAAGTAGATAGAATGAGAGATATAGAGAGAAGGAGGGAGATGGAGAGGCAGAGAGAGCTCGAGAGGGAGCAAGAGAGACAGAGAGAGGTGGAGAGAGAGCGACAGGTGGAGAAAGAGAGACAGAGGGAGCTGGAGAGACAGAGACAGCTGGAGAGACAGAGAGAGGTGGAGAGACAGAGAGAGGTGGAGAGACAGAGAGAGGTGGAGAGACAGCGGGAGCTGGAGAAAGAGAGACAGGTGGAGAGACAGAGGGAGGTGGAGAGACAGAGGGAGGTGGAGAGACAGAGGGAGGTGGAGAGACAGAGGGAGGTGGAGAGACAGAGGGAGGCGGAGAGACAGAGAGAGGCGGAGAGACAGCGGGAGCTGGAGAAAGAGAGACAGGTGGAGAGACAGAGGGAGGTGGAGAGACAGAGGGAGGCAGAGAGACAGAGAGAGGCGGAGAGACAGAGGAAATACGAGTTGGAGAAGGAGCACCAGAAGCAGCTGGACTATGAGAGACGGGAGCTGGAGAAACAGAGGCTCAGGCAGGAGAAGGAGAGGCGGCAGAAGGCTGAGCTGGAGGCGGCCATGGAGATGGAGAGGCTTCAGCTCCAGGAACTGGAGAAGAAGCGGCTGAGGGAGAAGAGGGCGAGGGAGGAGGCCGACCAACTACGGCAGGTGGCCAAGCGGCAGGAGGCGGAGAGGCAGAGGCTGCTGGACAAGCAGCGGAGGGAGCCGCCGGAGCAGCCGGGGCCGGACCCGTCGCCCCTCAGGCCCAGGGTCCTAGATCTGGACTCCGTGTTGCGAGACGACCCGTTTTCCAAAGCCCCCTCCCCCCAGGCCGACGCCGCGGCCCGCTGGAAACGCCCCTCCCCTAGAGCGGAGGAGCCGTACAAAGCGGCCATCCTGGACATGGACTTCTTCACCTCGCAGACCCAGCCCTCGCCCGGCAGAGAGGCCCCCCTCCAGTTCCCGGACCAATCCCAGCCCCTCACCCCGGAGAGGGACGGTGTCCATAGCGCGCCACTGGACACCTTGAAGGGGCGGCTGAGCCCGGAATGGGTGCCCTCTCCTCAGGACCCGTGGGAGCTGATGCCCGCCGTGGAGATGTCCGTGGACATGCCCACCGGACCGGACCCCTCCAGGAGGCCGGCCGGCCAAACCGTCCTGGAGCAGCTGCTGTACCGGCAGGGGGAGCGCAGGCCGGCGGCGGAGAGGCGCTGGTCGGCCCTGGTGGACGAGCGCCCGGCCCCGGGACACGGGACGCCACAGTGGGAGACCGCGGACCCAGCGGGACCCGGGGCCCCGGAGCAGGTCTGGTTCCCCAGGGTGGAGGAGCCCCCGGCCCCCCGGTTAGAGCCCCCGGCCCCGCGGGTAGAGCCCCGCAGCCAGAGGAGGTCACACGGGTCCCAGGTGAGGAGCAGGCGTGGAGCGGTCAGGACAACCCTTAGCTGGTGTTCTTTGAGCGGTGACGGAATGCTTCTTTTTTATCATGTCATCTCATTTGTTGTCACCTTGTTTTGTATGTTCGAGAAACAAACTTTTTCAAATTGAATTGGTTGTTACTTTTCAAATTATTAAGCTGGCTAGTTTTTGGACCTAGCTGTCGATAACAGCTCAGCCAACATAGAACCTATGAACTGAGTGTAGTTCCAATATTACTTGTGTGCTTATTTTAAAAAATCCACAACTGTAAAACCAGTTTTGAGAAGTGATCTAACAGGTCGATCTCACCCTGTGCAACGGCTGTGGAGATACAAATGTTTTAAGCACTCATTTCCCTCGGGGACTAGGGACTAGGGAATCAAACCCTCACATGTGCCCAGGTATCGGGTTTCCTAAAGCCTATCAACACACACGTTTTCAATCTCCTCCAGCCGGACTCAGTTAACGTTCGAGGCCGCTGTTGCCAAACAGACCGAACCTAGGGAAGTTTGTCCATGGCTCAGACACGTCTAGAGTCTAGTCTGTTCAAATCTCATTCTATGTTTAAATATATCATAACAAATAACAAAACGAACATATACTGCGGACCATAGAACAACAGAATGAATAACCTGCTGTTTACTCGCGTTGAACTCTCACAAGTTCAAGTCAAGCTGCTCTTGACTAAGAAGACGTTTAATAGACGTGCTTATATTGCATGCATATATAACCCAGCAGTAGGAGAAGGTGGGATCATGTTGGAATGAATCAAGCAACATCGAGGCTCAAACCTTAACTGTGAATATCCTGATGAACTAGGCAAACTGACTTCTGAATTGGTGGAAACGTTGGTGTATTGTTGGGTCTATAATTGTGGAAGATCTGTGCCAAAGGAAGAAGAAAGAATTGTCTGTCTTCTCTGTTTCTAAATGTATGCGATGCAGATGTTTAGTGTATCGTACAGATTACTCACTGCTCACTTTTTGGTCAATGGAGAAATTCACCTGCTGGTTCATCAACAACACCGCTGGAAATTGGAGAACCGACCCTTTTAAAAAAAAAGGCAATAAGAAAGATCTGTTCATCTCAAGTAGGATGTGATTCGAAGTGTTATATGTTATATGTTATATATATGTTATCATGTGACCGCGGTGTGGCTGTGAGATGATGACCCAGGCCGTCTCCCCCTGCCAGGAGCTGAACCGGCTGCGGTCCCGCAGCGTGTGCCGCCGCTCGGCCCCACTGGAGGGCCCGCTGGAGGTCAGCCTGTCCAGGATGCGGAGCCGCAGTGCCCACAGGGAGGGGGACCGCCCCGGCTGGGTGAGTGCCGAGCGTGCGTGTGTGTGTGTGTGTGTGTGTGTGTGTGTGTGTGTGTGTGTGTGAGAGACACCAAGGTAGTGCTAGAGAATTGAGGAGATGAAATTGCTAGCTTTGTAGGAAGAGGTGTGCAGACAGCTCAGATGCGAACGTATTCACTTGACTGGTGACTAACGTCACGGGCATTCCGTCACACACACACACACACACACACACACACACACACACACACACACACACACACACACACACACACACACACAC
>JAOPUA010000147.1:18170417-18181629 GCA_027122455.1 Trisopterus luscus | reverse complement strand
CCAGAAACGAGTTCTTCAATTATGTAAAATTTTCAGCCAACAATTCAATGGAGTATTGTTACGCCCCCCGGCCATGCCGCCACACGCGGAACCCGCGCCCGCGGTCGTCCCAAAGGTGCTGGTGTCGGTCGGCTGTCAAACCGAATGCGACCCCATCTTCCCTTCAATGCAGGCATGGTCCTCTTCCACCCCTCACTGCTTCTCACACACTGCTGTTCTTCCTCTCTGTTTTACCACTGCTCCAAATTATTTTGCCAGTTTCAGAGTCAAACTGTAAGCACAAAAGTGCACATGGTTACTATTGTTGCTCTTCCTGGAACAGATCAGTGCTCAGGGGAAAGGTAGTGGCCCGCCCACCACTCAGGTGAACAAACTGGACAACATGCTGGGCAGCCTGCAGTCAGACCTCAACAAGCTGGGCGTGCAGACGGTGGCCAAGGGGGTGTGTGGGGCCTGCAGCAAGCCCATCGTGGGGCAGGTAAGACTGGCAAGACTGGTCGGTGACGGTAAAACGGACAGCAATCGTGAAGTAGAAACGCTGTACTGGAGAGTTTGAGTTATTGTTCTATGCATTTTCAGCCTGGGTAAATGGTGGATGATATGATATGATGTGAAAACTTTATTTCAGACTCGGGTCCATAAATAGCACAAGACAAATGCAATGCAAAAATATATAAAGTCTGTTTATATACAAACATTTCAACCAGCGCAGCCTCAGGCTGGATGCTTCCTCATTGCACACTTCAGGGGTGATCTCAACAGAGTCGCTGTCGTTCTGTCCTTCAAGGTGGTGACGGCCATGGGGCGCACATGGCACCCCGAGCACTTTGTGTGCACACACTGTCAAGAGGAGATCGGTTCTAGGAACTTCTTTGAGCGTGACGGGCAGCCCTACTGTGAGAAGGACTACCACAACCTCTTCTCCCCGCGCTGCTACTACTGCAATGGACCCATTCTGGATGTGAGTCTAGAGCGTGAATTCACCACTTGTACTACTCTCAGTATGCAGTCTGATCAGGCACTAGAAAAGATCATCAAGTTGTCTAAAATGCCGCTATCAGAAAACACATTTTTGTTGATCTCTGTTTTCAGAAAGTGGTGACGGCGCTGGACCGGACATGGCACCCTGAACACTTCTTCTGTGCTCAGTGTGGATCCTTCTTCGGACCCGAGGGTTTGTTTGGCTTTGGTTTCTCGTGTCATGTGCAAGTGTCTATTTGCACGGGACACTTGCACATGACATCAGTTAACTAGACGAAGATACATTTTGATATGGTTAATAAAACATGTTATTTTCCGATCAAAGAGAAAGAAATTCTCATTGATAATCAATTGTAAAGAAAATAGAAGCTTCACGCAATACGAACCCATCAGATTGTAAACCTCCTTGTCAGCGACGATCATCCCCTTAACAACCCTTGAACGCTGGTCCTCTGGGCAGGTTTTCATGAGAAAGATGGCAAGGCGTATTGCAGGAAGGACTACTTCGACATGTTCGCCCCCAAGTGCGGCGGCTGTGCCCGAGCCATCCTGGAGAACTACATCTCCGCACTCAACTCTCTCTGGCACCCCGAGTGTTTCGTCTGCAGGGTCTGTACATCTGTTGCCTTCGTTCAAATGTTCTGTGCCCATGTCTCCTCTACCACTAACCTAGATGATAAGCGTTATGCTGAGCGTGTTGGTTGTAAAGAAGAGCTAAAGCAGCCTCTTTCGTACTATAAGAGTTGGTGATGGTAACGTTCATCAGATGTCCGATCACCTGGGGGGGGGGGGATAGTGTAGTGTTTTGGGTGTTTGACTAATTTGAAAGGTATGGGTTCACCCAGCCTACATTGTTTTGTTTTATTAATTGTCTATTAAAGAATCCCTATTAGCTTATGGCATAGCAGTTCGTACATGTAAGCATCCTTTATCAAAATGCTGAGGCACCTATCGGCTCCTTTTATTACCTGTATCTAAATTCACTGCAAGTTGCTTTGAATGGGAAAACATCTAGAAAGTTTAATTCTCCACAGGAGTGCTTCACACCGTTTGTGAACGGCAGTTTCTTCGAGCACGACGGCCAGCCCTACTGTGAAGTGCACTACCACGAGCGGCGCGGCTCCCTGTGCTCCGGCTGCCAGAAGCCCATCACGGGCCGCTGCATCACCGCCATGGCCAAGAAGTTCCACCCGGAGCACTTTGTCTGCGCCTTCTGCCTCAAGCAGCTCAACAAGGGCACCTTCAAGGAGCAGAACGACAAGCCCTACTGCCAGGGCTGCTTCGTGAAGCTGTTCAGCTAGAGAGCAGCAGGAGGAGGTGGGGGAGCAGCAGGAAGAAGCAGCAGCAGCTGCAGGAGGAGGAGGTGGAGGGAGGGGGCGATAGAAGCGCATTCAGAAGTTGATGTGAATCGTACGGATGGCATTTTGGAATCTGAGTGTGGTTGTTTTGAGTGCAGAGTTTGAAAGTGAGTGTGTATGGTATAAGTATCTGCATGTCATTTGGGCAGTACACCATATGCTTTTTGATATTTATAGAATTAAAAAACAAACCTGGACATGTGGATATTCGTAGCGGTCATACACTTTGAGAGCTGGGGTTGTTGACACAGGCTGAGCATCCTGTACAATGGTTTCAAGCAGACACTTGAAGATCACCCTTTTCCAACCAAGGTCTCAAATGGGCCAGTTTCACTCTTCAGTGTAACGCAAATGTTTAGCAGGTCCAAACCTGCGGTTCTCCGAGGGAGGGGGGTGGGGGGGTTAAAACGTGGAGGTTTATCTTGATGGGGCTGAAGCTTACCAACACTGAAGCTGCACGCACAATGCTTGGTGTGTTTAAAGCTTGTTGCTCACTGGTTGAGTGTGAATTTTGGAATTCATGATAGAACTGTTTAAACATGGATCGTTTATGTTGTACGTAACAAGATGATACAAGCCAAGTGGTGAAGGGAATTATTTTCTGATTGTTTAAAAGATTATAAAAATTATGGACTGTGACATTCTTATAACATTGACTGAAAATAGGAGCTGTTGTATTTAAGATCATCTATAGGTCTTCAAACTATAATGGAATCAATAACTTGGTGTAAAAGTTGAGTTATTTTTTAGAAGTGATCATTCACGCCCCAAAATAATCAATCCCACCTAGCGGTAACAATATATGCAGTGATGGCATTTTCATCCGTATATTGTCAATGTTACAGAGACTAATCTGAAGTCACACCTTTTTAGCCACAGATCATTCCCTGTCCGTTACAGAGATGCCAGTTAGAATTATAAAAAATATTCCTCTAAGCTGCAGTGCAGTCATAGTTTGTCGCGGCATGTGAACCGGTCATTCAGTACGATCCTGGACTTCTCTGCTTCATACAGGTAACACTGGGCGTGTATTCTAAGATCAAATCTAGCATTGGCTCCTCCTGAGACTCTAGCTGGTCTAACTTTTAACTTCAAATGGACTGAAACCCTCAAATTGTTGTACTTATTTGATATAGCTATATAAATTACAAATAACTTTCCAGTTGAATGTTCTGTGTAGCATGTGCATCTTATTAATAACCACTCGTTAGAGGGGCAGAGGCCTCCAGTAGTATTTCTGTTTTGTTTTCATCACTGTATTGCGATGCTGGTGAAATTGTTTTTCTAGGACATTCACAAATCAATAATATGTATGCGACATGCAATACTCCTTTGCTATTGCGTGTTAACAGAAATCAATCTTATAGAAATCAAGTCTGTATCTAATGTTATTTTCTGTGCCAATGTAATGTCTTTTAACACTGTTAAAACCAGCATCACACAGATGACCTTCATGGTCTCGTTCATTGCATCTGTGACTTCCCTCAAACATGTAAACAGTTCAAATAAACGTCTGGTGCTCTCTCATGAAAGGGCTTTAGACTAATTTGACTCCTTTCTCTCAGCATCTGAGTAGTAACTACTGTATAGCCGTGGTAACGGCCGGAAATGCGTCTGCAGAATGGTTACCTGGTTTAACCATGTACAGCAATAAGTATCGGCCTCATGACTTCAGGGAATACTAGAGCCTTGCATCTTATTACATTATATTCAAGTCTGTCTAAACTGTCTGCTTTAACAATTGAAGTACATGCTATTTAGCCAAAGCCATAAATATTTGTCAATGTTTTTTCTGTTTCTGTTCCAATTTCCTCTTCACAACTTTAAGATGTACTATTTACGGAGCTGAATCACTGCTCGCCTGATTAATCAAATAAATACGTTTTGGTAACAAAGTGTCATGGTGGTATTATTGTCTAACACTGTGGTTCCCAACCTTCGACTTTAGGTGTCATCAAGACTTTTCGCCAACCACCTCAAATGGAAATGGTAAAAAATTGAACAATTCACGTGCAGTGGCTGAGCAAGGAGTGGCAGTGCCCCCTTTAAACAATCATTACTGCAAGAAGGTCATGGACAGTGGGCAACACTGGAAATGAAAGTCAGTAGGGCTTATGCTTACCAGTGTGTTTATTTTGCAAACATAAATTAACAAAAAGTCGATAGAAAACATTACAATGGAAAACACGGATGGAATGCAAAATGCCACTTTTTTTTAGTAATAAGAAGCCATAATACTAATATTTATAATATATGTATTTTCATTTATCTATTTAATTATATTGTCAAGTTGTTTATTTCAATATTAAAATCCCACAAGCCACCTGCAGTAAACGTGTATACCTCAGGTTGAAAAACAATGGTTTAAGAGGTTTAAGATTATGTAGCCTTTTATTGAGAAGGAAGAGAGCTAAAATGTAACTTACACATTTTTGACACGTTAGTATTGTTAAATATGGATGATGCATTGCTCTTGGCTCAATTTAACCTTAAAAGGAATTAAACACATTTCTAGATTTTAAAGATAGATCATAAGATAAACCTCAATGTTTACCAATCCTTAAGTTCCGATCCTTGTGATGAATCAAACAATGAAAGATAATTTTATCACAACGAATGTTTGGTTTGACAGATAATTTTTCATAATGATCTTCGTGAATTCTCCCGGGACGCTCAGATCCACGTGTAAACTATACTGATGACCCGGAAGTGACCGCAACAAGTCCTTCCTGCATCAAGACCGGCAAGATGGCTGCGGACACGCAGGTTTGTTTGCTGCTTTAATTTTTAAATAGTGTTTCTCTAAATGTCCAGCAAACTCGCTTTAATGAACATTCATTGATGTCGGAAAACTATTTGAAAACCACGACCTCTTGTTCCCATCCTGAGGCGGGGCACTCGGGACTGACTCGAGGGTTAGCAGGCTAGCTCGTAGCCCACATTTAAAGCCATCTCCCACACTGCTAACGTGACGCAACGGGGACATTTCACCAAACTTATCTGGCAGCATCATTTATCCCACCAGCTGCCACCCAGCTGATCTCTTTGAATAGTCCGCTCGCTGTTCAAACCGAGTCGCTGACACCAATGAGATGGTCGAGCCCCAGCCCCCTCAACGTCTCCTAAATATACCATCATATACAAATATAACAAAGTGTCTCATACGATCTGCAGTACAATGCCCTGTAAGCAGTACTGGGGGGGTTAGATATGCTGACAGCAATTCAATATAGTTGGCATTTATCATTATCAAAACGTTTCTATTCTTCCCACATGATTTAGATTTCACAGTGCCTCGATAAGCAATTGTTTTTTGTTGTAGGTTTCGGATACATTGAAGAAATTTGCTGTGAAGGTGACGACCTCAAGTGTGAATGAACGAAAGGAGATACTTGGCGAGTTGAAGAAATGTCTGAATGGGAAGGGTAAGTCGTGCTTTGGTGTGAATTGATACAGCTTAGTTTTTCCTATCTATTGCAAATTACCCTTAATGTCCTAATTTTCCCCTAATCAGATTTACCAGATCCTGCCATTAAAGGACTGTGTAAACTCTTCTGCCTGACTCCGCACAGATATAGGTAAGTGCTTTATGTCGTTTTAATATTAAACTAAACTGATAATAACGTGTCTGACTGTATATTTCGTCATGTCATGTCATTGAATTTCATTCAGAGGGAACTTGAGTTAAGTCTTTCATTTGAAACAGCTCAGAGTTATCCTAAATGACTTTCATAGATTGCTTTTTTCACCTATGTCTTATACGAAAAGCTAGCGGTCTTGTATCTCTAGGGTGTATCGTCTACAGATACACCGCTGACATCAGGGTTTGAATCTAGAACTTTCTTGATTGCGAATAAACAGCCGCTATCATCCTGTATGTTTTCTGTTTATCAGGGACTCTGCATCCCGAAGAGAGCTCATCTCGGTCATTGCTCTGCTGGCCAAGAATCAGCCTGATGCCTTGGCCACCAACCTCCTCCAATGCCTTCAGAGCAGTGGGATCATCTGCAATGCTGGAGAACCCTGGTAAAAAGTCTATTTTACAGTTAATGTTTAATTAGCCCAAAACTCTCCATATTATATACTTTGTTTCTGGGTCATATAATCCATCTCATTGAAAACTTTTTGAATGCAGCCGGTACTTTCAGGTCGGACATGAATTTGAAGATGAGCACATGATCTGTGTACTTTCCTTTATCTCAACCTGTGTGTTTCTTTGGGTAGGCATGGGTGAAACCACAATGCAAATATTGTCTGTCTCTGTTTTTGATCCATTTGCTAATTTAACTGGTCGCTGGTAACATATTAGACTGGTCTATTCTATGCTCAATACTTAAAGATACACAAAGAAATCTTGATGGAAGCGCCTCACAAATTCTAAACTACATATCCAATAAACAAAAGTAGGAATAAGGAACAGTTGTGATGGCCCAGAGGTATTCTTGAGTTTAGTGCAGCAAATCAAATTGTCCACGTTTACATTTACTTTTATCATAGGGTTCATTATGTCTGGAAACAACCAACGCTTCAAACTTAACCTTGGCTTTTGTAATACAGGTGCTCCACAGGTTGAACATTATGTATTGTATTGTAACGGCAGTACTCTTACTTTGTTGACAGTAAGAGCTCTGGCTCTGCAGCCTTCTCCGGCGTGTCCTGGTCGTGCCTCTTGGTCCGCTCTGTGTTCTCGACCCCAGAGAAAAGAGAAGGGCCTCTGTGGAAGAAGATGGTGAGTGGGAGAAGTTCTACGTGACAGTTCTATATTCCATGCATTTGTTTATATTGCCTACTATTTAATGTTACTGTATATACAGCAAGACCGAAAATGATATTTTATTAATTGAACATTTCAACATAAATTTAATCAGGCTGTTATACATGTGATACATTTTCAGGCTCTTTATTCTAGTAGGTATCTATTTTTCTGCACCCTTCCTCTTTTCACTCTTCCAATATTCCACTCTGGAATTAAGAAAGCCATGTTGCATAATAAATAACCTGATGTCTTGATTATTTTGTCTCCCAGGTGGAGGTCCAGAGTCTTTTCCTGGCAGAGGTGGTCGGAGGAGCTCAGACCACTGCCATTAACTCCTCCCTGAAGACCCTCTGCCAAATCTGGAAAGAAGTGAGTAAATAGCAGACCCTTGTCCAGTTTAGTTAAGTGTGTTGGACCAGTTTCTAACCAAGTGTTTCCCACATTCTCTTTCCGGGGACTCACTTTTTGAAAATGACAAACCATTGTGACACAATTCACAATAGGTACCTTGGGAAGAACATCATTGTCATTAAATGAACACTGATTATTATCTCTGCCATCTCTCAATCAGTGTATATAAGGCATTTTGAATTTATGGTTATTTTAAAGAGACATTTGTTAGTAGTAGATAGTCATGTTTTGTGCTTAATATCAAATCAATTCATCTAGGCTTATAATTCCATATCATTAGTAAGACTAACATAATATAGCCAGTAGCAGTCTTTAATATTGGAACCTTATGATAATGATCAAAGCACATTACTTTTAATTTATTATCTATACATAATTTTTAGGTTTGAGTACAGTTTCAAATGTTAACTATCAATATTTGAATCTGGTCTACTCCATGTCATATTATTCCAATTGTGCATATTATTTTCATTTGTACCCCTGCTTATCACTTACATTATTGCATGCCAGTCCGGTGTACCAGAGGAGAGGGTTCAGTCTATTTCGAGTCTTGAGTTTATTTCTATTTTTGTGAGTGCAGGAAATACCACTTTGAATTAGTATCATGTCGTGAAGGGATTACAATGACAATGCTTGCCTTGCGTAACACCTCAGCCCAAACTGAGTTATGAGTGTCTTTTTACGAGCATTCGGTCAGCTTCTGCATTGGGCTGGGGGGGCGCTGCCATAATAGTCCATGGATGCTGCTCTTCTGCCCGTGTTGCGGATCCGTCCAAACCAAAAAAAACATTGTGTCAATTCTCAATGGCGAACACAATAGTCGCCACTCCCAGCTTTCAGTGATGAATTCTGACGCCGTTTGTAATGTCAATGTGTTCATGTTGTAAAATGTAATGTCCTTCCATCCACGTGAATGTGGTCTGTGGAGCACATGTAATGGCCTGTTGCCCTGAGACAGATGGCAAATTGATTCAGCCAAGTAAAAGGATATTAACATTTGGCTCGACAATATTACAACGCATTATTTCTGGAACTGAATCCAGGGGCGCTAATCTAGACGCGCAGAACCAGACCACCAGACCAAGTCTGCGGCACACCCACTAGAACCGGCCTGGGCCACTCCCGCTGGCGCATGCCAGTGTGTTTCCAATGGTGGAAGGTGAATAGTATAAGAGCAGCTGTGAGTTGGCATGAATGTGAGAGTTCAGTGGAAATTAGAAGTGCCAAGTCAGAATGATATTGGATAGTCCGCAGATATTCATGCTCTGAATTAGCGATGACGCAGTGAACCTAAACCGGATTACCGCCATGAGTCCCATGTGTCTAGCGGTGTAGGCTTATAGTGTGGTCACCGTTCCTATACAATCAGCGGAAATAAGAGTACCCTGCCCTAGCAAATACTAAACAATAGCTTTAATATGATGCTTTTGAGCTGGATACGTTGGCTCATTGAAGATTGCCCTTTGACCTCTTCATCCCAAATGACCCGTATCAGGGTGCGGCGTCCAAAAGAGGGTTCGCCTTCCCAGACACCTAGAGTATAACGTTACGGTGTGTAGCGCATTTCGTAGACCACATCGCTCATTCTAAATTTCCCCACAACGGTACTAAAAAAGTATCACTAAGTCACCATGGGTTGTTTGTTACTATTAAAAAAAAAAAAAATGATCTCTTTTCGATTTCAAGCTGAAACTGTGGGTTCACTGACACTTTAAGGGAAGCGTTGTTCCGGTATATCGGCCAACCCTTTGTGAGGAAATGTTTTGAACATGTTTTGACGAAGGTAGGTGTGTAACGTTTTTTGCTTTTGTCCACTCCACCAGAACTCGGGTTTGGTGGATGAGTACATCAGCACCCTGCTGAGTCTGGAGCAGAACCCCGTGCACCTGGTGCTGCTCGGCGTGTGCTTCGACTTCTGCACCGCACAGAAGGACATGGCCACCGTTAACAAGCACAAGGTGTGTTTCTATCAGCCAGAGCTTATTTACTTTGTACATGTTTTTCAGCTTGTTATTGTGTGTATTAGGGATGTTCATTGAGGCCAATATCTAGCTAATATTTTCAACGACCAGTATTATCTGTAGCTGTATTGGTAATTGGGTTTCGTTTATACCAGAAGGTGCGAAATATAGAGGATGTGACATTTGTAGTCTAAAATGTATTTTTTCATTCCAAAACTTTGAAATTCCAAAACAAAAAAATACATCCAGCAACTTGAATGTCCGTTCACACCCCTAGTGTTGAAACGGTGCCTTTTGTTCTCAATACTAACGCAAAAAGAGTATTGACCCACTTGCTTCCCTCAGAGTGCCTTGCTGGACCTGTACGTGAAGTCGGTCCTGATGAGCAAGACGAGGCCCCAGCAGCACGTGCTGAACAAGAGCGGCTCCGTGCTGCGGCACGTGGCCCACTCTGAGTTCAAAGAGCTGCTGCTGCCTGCCATGCAGAAGAGCATGCTGAGGAGCCCCGAGAACGCCATGCAGAGTGAGCGGCCGGCTGCGCTTTCCCTGTTCATTCAACTCACTTCCGAGTGGCACCATTTTGACTGACATCCTGTGGTCGCATTTCTATCCCCAGCTGTTTCCTGCCTGCTGGCCGCTGTGACCCTTGACCTCAGCCAGTACGCCATGGATGTTGGGAAGGCTGTTGCAAGTAAGTGTGGGGGGGAGGGAACAGGATTTTAAAGAGGTTGGTGAGCAGTCCTAAAAAAATAATCTGAGATGGCCAAAGATTCCCAACCCTAGGAGATATTTGAAAGGCACTTTTTCTTTCTACTCATGACTGCGTTACATCCCACATTCCCTGGGTGAACCAGCTGTTGTTTAATTTATAACATTGCATCTGTGTGTGTCTCAGGCCAGCTGAAGGCTAACAACCCCCAGCTGATGCAGGAGGCTGTGCAGGCCATGCAGAACCTGGCCCAGCAGTGCAGTGACCCTACCGCCATACAGGCGGTGGTCACACACCTCTTCCTGATCCTCGGAGGTAGAACAGAACTCCTCCGCCCCACTTGCTAACCCCATGGAATTTTCTTTAACCAGAAAGATAATCCACTAATGAAAAACTCATCATTCCTAACCGATTCTCTTTCCTTCTCAGGATCTGAGGGAAAGTTGACAGTGGTGGCGCAGAAAATCAGTGTTATATCAGGTAAAGAACTCTGAACCATCCTGTGTGATCTCCTGTCAAATATAGCATTAACACAAGTTTCTGCGTGATTTGCTAACTTGTACGTCCTTGTTTAGGAGTTGCTAGCTGCAGCCGCCATGCTGTGTCGGGCACCTCCAGCCAAACCCTGAGTGCCCAAGTAGCTGTGATGTTCATTCCCTATTTACAACAAGAAGGTAGCCCGCCAGTCGCATGGGACTGCTGCATAAAAAGCCATTGGGCGCTCACTAAATCCACAAGCTGCTCTCATAGAAGAACCGTCATTCACGCGGTTGTGCCCTGCTCTCTCCGCAGTCCACGAGGCTACCTTGGTGCACGCCGTGTCGGTCCTGTCCCAGTGGACCAGCCGCCTGACGGTGGAGGTGCCCAGCGCCCTGCTGGACTGGCTGAAGAAGGCCTTCACCCTCAAGGCCTCCACCTCAGCCGTCCGCCACGCCTACCTGCAGGCCATGCTCGGGGCTTTCAAAGGTGTGGGCCGGCGGGGGCGCGGGGGGGGGGGGGGGGGCGGGGGCGGGGGGGTGGGGGGGGTGGGGGGGGG
>JAOPUA010000147.1:17991301-18001980 GCA_027122455.1 Trisopterus luscus | reverse complement strand
CCCCCTTTCCTCTCCCCGTCTCCCTCTTTCACATCACCACCTTTCCCCCCCGCTTGTTGGTGTAGAGGCCAGGGGGTTGTGAGGTCTAGAGGGCGGCTCAGCCACTCAATAAGTGCATGAGTGTTATGAATGCATGAGGGTTGGGAGTGAGTGAGCGTTGTGACTGCATGAGAGTTATGACTGCATGCAGGTTGAGTGCATGAGGATTATGACAGCATGAGGGTTGTGGGTGCATGAGTGTTATGACTACATGAGGGTTGTGAGTGCATGAGTGTTATGACTACATGAGGGTTGTGAGTGTATGAGCGTTATGACTGTATGAGAGTACTGACTGCATGATGGTTGTGAGTGCAGGAGGGTAGGGGTGGGTGTTTACAAAATATATATACATATCACGCTTTCTTTCAGGCAGGACCATGATCCAATCACAATTATTTTTCATGTTTTGCGAGTTACTTAACAGTACAACCAAACTAACTTTATATACTGTACACTTGTTGCCCTGATTGGTCATAAATGAGGTCAGATATTAAGAGGGAGCTAAAAGCTAAAGTGTCTCATTTATAACGGAATAATAACAGAAGTGAAGATGGAATTACGCAAACACTTATAGTTATTCTTCAGTGGCATTTTGGTGTGGATTTGGTGTGAGGCTGCTCCCTGAGAGCCAACCAAGTCCTTGGTCCAGGGGTAACCAACCTGTGGGTCGAGGCCCCCCGATGTGTATATGGGGTCGCAGAACGTCCATTTTAACAAAACTGTTTATTTTATTTTAAACTACACAAAGATGTCCTGTATAAACTGACTGCCTCAGTCCCTTTATACTGCCTAGAACTAGCTTAGACTGCCTAGTACGACTACTTAGTGTGTAGAAGTGTGATGTGATTACGTTCAAAGGGACACTGATATAAATGTTTATTGGATAAAAACTATTTGAGTTGAAGCAGATGAAGTGTCCCGGCCAAGAAAGGATGGGAACCACTGCATTAGTCGATCAGAAGAAATTAAATGAAGTTAAATTAAATCAAATACACCAAGTCATGTCCAGCAACGACACTTGTGGTCTAAACATGGGTTTTTCTGACTGCAAAGACACAGCTATGAACAAAACTGCCTCTCTGAGCTCCACACATCCACATGCACCAGACACACAGCAAGGTTTCACCATACGCTCAGGGAAGGTTAGCATCTAGCTATTTTGACAACCATCAGTTCTATTGCAATTACTTTGCCTAATAATGCATTGTTGGTGCCCGCCATTCATTACCACATTGTTTTGGCCGGCTTTGGCATGTGGTTATACAGGAAAACAAATATTTAAATTACGATTTCGAAACACCGAACTGACAGAATGTGGTGACCCTGGCTTCCTGTTACAGTTCCTAATTATTAAAGGTCCAGTGTGTAAAGTCGAGGTGGCAACTAGTGGTGAGACGGCAGATTGCAACTAAATGACCCCCCCCCCCTCCCAAACCCCCTGTACTGGCCTGTATTGTGTATGGCGCAAGTAGCTACTTCTCAAATGATGTAATCCTCTACCACAGCATCGGAGAGCCAGGTGTCAAGCGATGAGCTACTTTAATAGATATATGAATTGTATTGAAAAAGGGACATTCATTTTAATCGCACCAAGGTCTATTTTTTTACTGCTTTCACTCTGCCAATAACTCAGTTTAACCAATCGCACTTGGTCCCATTTAATTGTGACTGTTAGTTGGAAGGTGGGTAATATTTCAGATATAATTGGGTACTTCCTAGGAAAGTAGGCAACCAATCATTAGAAATACCTCCTCTAGTACCCTTCCTGTCAAGGTACTGTGTAGTAAGTGTAGTCATCCAAGGTTTATGTTGAACAGCCAAGTTGTATTCTGCATCCAGAAACAGTACTTTCCAATAAATTACTATTCCTAAATAGTTATTGTTCATTGCTCGAGCCCTTTTATAAAGGGTTCATAAGAATTACCTTAGTTTACATCTTGGGCCATGGTACATATTTTTAAATATTGGGTAAATTCTTGTAGTTGTTTACTCTCGCTGTAATTTCCTCATTAACTCCACAAAATTGAAACACACTTGCACCATACACGTTCTGCAACGTTACCAAGTAAGACATTACAATTGACTCAGTAATAAGCTGAAACTGTCCTGCAAAAGGAAGCCTTGTTTGATTTCATGGTATTACCATTTCACCATATACCTTGAAATAGAATAGTCCATTGTCCATGCAATTAAAATTAACTTGCACCATTAATGTTCCACAACATACCTAAGTAAAAACACTCTAGGTAAAGTAAGATGAACTATCCTGAAAAAGGATGCCTCGTTTGTTTCCATGGAATAAACATGATCTATCCCTACACCTATAACTGGTTATTCATTTTTCAACCAATAAACACAAACTTTTAGCATATATGTTCTGCAATGTTGTAAAGTAAGACATTCCCTTTTCCATTCAATATTAAGCTTGCATTGACTCGAATTGGCTCAAGCAAGTCTCCCTTAAAGCACAAAGCACAAAATGAACTCCACTCAGCACTTCCACTGGCAGCGGCTCGCTTCTCCAATGTTCTCCTCCGTCATCATTCTCATTTCCTTTATAACCTAATTTGTGGAGGAAGGATAGGAGGATTGTTGCCGGACTTTCCCCGCCAAGCAGACGGCCGGCCTAATTCATTAATAGAATGAAAATGCGAGAATCCATCTTGCCAGGCTTCAAGTTACGCGTTTTTTGTTAAAAGTATATTGGTAAACCCAGGTAATACCATGGAAAAACAACAATATACTTTTGTTAAAAGTATATTGTTAAACCCTGGTAATACCATGGAAAAACAACAAGCCTTTCTTTAACAGTAGATGTTCGGTTTACTTTGTGAATTTTAATGTCATACTTACAAACATTGCAGAACAAAATGGTAACAATTTGTAATTATTGAATCCAAAAGGAATCAGCAGGTACAAGAGATATGGTTGGAGCCAATGATATCAGGGACAGTTTACAGTCTTACTGTGTAAACTGAAGAAATATCTGCAGGAAGGTACCCAGTGTTTACCAAGCTGACCCTAGAGGATAACTGTTCCTATCAAGGTTGTTACCAGGTAAGTATTGATGTAATTCTTTTACTTTAATCAAATGAACCCTTTATAAATGGGCGGAACCATATACAATAACTATTTGAGAAAAAGCATTGTATTAGATAGTAATAAAGGTGTTTCATATTGGATACATACTTCACTAGAAAGTACAGAATTATATCAAATTTTTACAAACCATACCAACTTTAAACTGTCAATCACAACTAGAAAACTACTGAGTTGAGTTGAGTGAAGTTTCTCTGTAGTAAGCTCTTATTCACAAGTGGTAAATTCCAAATAATATATTATTATCAACATATTTTTACCAGGTGAATACTTAGTAAACAGGGGACTGTAAAAGAAAATGTGGGGCCCATTGCCACGCATCTATGTAGTTAACATTGAAACAAAATACATTTTGTAGCCTATGAACAGGAATTTAATATATTTTGGTTTTCTTGTGTTGACAAATCCTGAGAATGGTAGAAGGAGGAAGAAGAAAAGGAGAACTGCAGGAGTGCCGCTGAACCCCTTGGCCGGTTGGGCTCAGCAGCAGCCAAGTAACCAAACACGGAGGGTAAGATCACCTGCTGCCTTGCTTGTTTATGGAAAACATATTAAACTAGTCGTTGGAAAGTTAGGAACAGTATTAAATATCTAATTGGTGGGGTTCTGAAACACTAACCCTTATACAACAGTTACATGTAGAACCTTTAGAAAAGGAGGATCCCCTCTTTTGCATTGCCTCGCTTTCTCCAACAAAGCCAACGGCAACACAAACACTAGAACTGCAGCAACACGAGAGAGAGAGAGAGAGAGAGAGAGAGAGAGAGAGAGAGAGAGAGAGAGAGAGAGAGAGAGAGATCTCAGTAGGGCCAGCTCTGCTCTGCGTGCCCCCCCTCACCCATGCTCATTTGACCCAACCCGGTCAAATGGGTGGGTAACACGGGACGGATTGCTTTAAGCCACTTACTAGAGCTGTATAAATATAGTTAGCGGTATGGTGTGGAATTCTGCTTTGATCAATGCTGTGGACACTGCTTCCACTGTGCCCCTCGTATCGTACACTGCACATGGCCGTGGGCTGCCGTTAAGGTTATCCTCTCAAACACTCACTAATGGTATATTCAGCGGAGGAGGACTTGACTCACATTAACCACAGACTCCTTGAACTTGATGTGGAGCCGGTAGTTGGACATGGCGATGATGGCGTCCTCCGCTCTCCCCACGTATTCCGTGAACTCGCCGTGCAGCTCGGAGAAGGGAACCTGGCATGGAGGCAGGAAGAGAACCGTACACAGAACCATCAGAACCGTAGCCTCCACTTTGACATAAAAGTGGTGGAATGTATGTTGTTCAACAACAAAACATCATGCTAACTTTATCTGTAGTCGTTGCTGTAACAATGTGTGCTTTATATTTAAGAGGCATTCCTGAGCTTGCTAATGCTTATACTTTCTCAAATTGAATACAAAAGATTGCAGAGTCCCATGCTAAATACTGTTCATGTCTTTTGAAATGCAAATACCTCAATGGTCCAGATGTTTTAGCTCACCTGCATGTTCTCCTCCTCCAGAACAGGGGACTTCTTGGGGAAGATCTGGTTGGCCTGGACACACTCCAGGGTCTGCTGGCCCTCCTCCTCCTGTAGGGCCACAAGTAGGGTGAGACAGAACCAACACAATGCGCAACATTCCCCTCAAGTCTCCGTTTGGCCCCAGGAACGAAGCACTAGAAGGACGTGTTGTTTGTTTGACAGCTCTCACAATAAACCCTCAACTTAACACACTTGGGCGCTTCGAATCGACAGTGCCAACTGTTTTCTGCGGTTTCAATTGACCAATCACGAATTCAGGTGCAGCTATCCTCTGACAAGACACCCGAAACCCTTAGTTAGTGTTCAGAAGTGGCGATTGTTTAACAAGCAATGAAAACCCGTTATTTATCAGTTTCCAAAACATCCCCAACGACCTTCCACGAATCTTGTGTGATTACAGAGACGCATCAAAAGGCTTAAGGCACAACCTCGTATTTCTAGAGCGGAAGCTTGCCAGTGGGAGCACCACCATGGAAAACAAAATCCTGGGGAGTAGCCTAGAATATTGAATAAATACTATCATTACCACCAGTGAGTCCAAAGTCTTTGCTCGCTTCTCACACTGGACGGAGGGTGTCAAAGTGCTACCAATGTAGTGGAAAAGTGTTAATGCAACCCAATACAAAACTTAAGTAGGATACAGGGCTCTTAACTAACTCTTTCTTTCACCATCCTCCTAGAACCATCCGCAAATACATCTAAGCCATCCGAAAATGGAAAGTGGTTATAAAGTCAGGGTTTAAAGAAAGCCTTGTTTTGCTGCACATTGTGAGAAGTCTGTTTACATACAAGTACTGTGGCTGCGATTGTTAAGCCACGTAATGCTTCAGTCCTGGCCTTTAGAGTCATCGTTATTTGGGAAATTTTCTCTCGCTCATCTTCACATGACAGTTAGTTTCACATAAGGAAAGGAATCACAGAGGAGCCGGCTTCGCTTTAGGTCGTCAGCCACTCTCTACTTAGCACTGCAGAGCTCATGTCACGAGGCTAGTCTTCCATTAATATTTCACCATCGTTAAAACCATCAAATTTTCGGAAATTGTAGTTCTTCCCAAACCTGTTATTCCCACCTCAAGGCCGACAAGACGTCCTTAAGCACCAGCCGTATTATAAGGTTTGTGCTTATCTGATCAAATGTTAAACATTCTCATTCTAATGGTGTGTCTATTAGTAAATCGCCATCCTAATCAATGCATCACACACATCCCTGCACCAGCCCCACTGCCACCAGACCCATACAGTCAATAGATAGGACCAGGGACTAAACAATGGCTTGCACGTCCTAAACCAAAAATTCCGATCCCCCTTTTACTGAAGCAGAGACCAGGTTAGACGTGCGGTGCAAATTAAAGTACACTGGTATCCACAACACCAGGACACACCCACTTGCAGAGTGACAGCAACACCCACACATACTTCACTGGTTGAAAATTGGACATGGCTGAGGAGGCTGTAATTGCCTGCTGGATAGTAGAGGGCTGATTGCCACCAAAAAAAAAGGAGATAAATAAAAGGCACGGTTTCCAATTCTGTATACAAAACAAAGCAGACAGCCTACCTAGAGAAGCAGAGTGCTTCCCTAGGAGGCCCTGTAATGACATGCATTGTAAGGAGCTGTACCATGGTCCCCGGGAAGGAGTGGGCTCTTCAGACACAGAAGCTCTTCCCTGGGACTGAACCCCAGGCTGTGGGAGAGAAGGAGACAAATGAGAAAAAAAAGGATATACTTCACATCTACTTAACATATTCAAGTGTAATATATAAAATGTTTCCCGTCTTGATTTATTTAAATATCTGTTTAAATATGGCTTATTGCTTTTTGCGTAGACACCCTGAAAATCAAGGTCACTTTGACATTTTTATTTTGCTCCATTGTCAATGGAGTCACAAGGCAAGTTGGGTTACACAACATTATGTTTTATGAGTACTGCTTGGCAAACATTGTATTCTGGAGAAAATTAAAAACTATTGGCAGAGATGGTTGCCTACCCAACCTACTTTCCATCCCCCGCCACAAAGCCAGAGAGCGCTGTACAGAATCAGAGACCATTCAGTATAGAGCCATACTCATGGGCAGCGTGCACATAATCTGACACCTTGTTACATAACAAGCAGTGTTCTGAAAGCAGGCGCACTCAGCCCTGCCTCTTTGAAAAAAGACTGCAATCCCCCCCACAAGCTTTGATGCCTTTTTTGCAATCAAGAATTACTCTCCATTAGCAAATGATTCTGTTTTGAAAATGAAGAGAGGCAGTAAAATCCAACGAGTCAGCGATTGTGGATTTTCCGGTTTGGATGACCCATATTTCCCTCTCAGATATTGTTGGGAAGCCACATTCTTGGCAAGGTTATCTCTGATAGTTATGTCTGTGCTATATAAAGTATAACCAATACTCTGTTGATACTAGTAGATCTTAGGGGTCATGACATCACCCTTATTTGCTCAAGTGTTGAATCACCTATGTTGTTCCCATTTCCTGTTTGTGCGATCTATGACATCCAAATAATGGTCTATATATGAGTTTCATCATTATTACTCCATAGGTCTGATTTACCCAGACTCCTTATCCACTGCTTGGACTACATCTGGAGACAAGCAGATACCAGGCCTGGGAGATGCAAGGGAAGTAAAGGCTGATGGAGACAAACCCACACAAGGGCCAAACATTGAATGCCTCTCGGATACCATTGACTGGGCTGATGTGGCGCCGGTTGCCAACTGGCCCTGCTGTAATAAGGTAAGTGGTGACACAATCCCACTTTAAAATGTCCCAACATTCAAAGACATGGGCGCCTTGCAAGCACATTTCAAGAGCAGAGATCATCAAGTGTGCTTCTTACGCATCATATGAAATTCAGAACTGACCCAAGCAATTGTTTATTTAAAAAACATAGCAGTAAAATTGACACCGAGCTGACCGCAATTTTCAGTGGAGTATTTATTTCATCACTTGGAACTTACCACAAGCAGTAAGCAACAGACGAGGAGTTCTCGCAATCCTGTCCTCAAGGGTTTAGTGGTGGGGCATGGAAATCTGTTAAAGAGAGGCAGCAAACATGCAAGTGATTAAAGACCAAATGTTTTCTTTATAACTCTCTTGGTATTCGGTAAAGTGACAGTGTTCCCCATCCACTGCAGCCTAGAAACCTACAATAGCCCTTATTATTCAGAGGCAAATATAGATGTTCTGGTGGTAAGGGCAGCCTTTAAATGAGCCGAGAATAGGGCACACACCTTCCACACGTTTGGGGGGGAATGACATGGAGTCAGTTGGGTCCATTTGGAGTTTATGTAATCCTGCCAGCAAGTAAAGTTTAATCAGTCACATTGGATTGTTTATTAGTTTTCCATCTCCAGATGAGGATAGAAAACTGAGCAACAGCGAAACTTGACAAAACTGAAATCTGATCCCTGTAAATCCGATCTCAGTAGGTCAGAATAATATAATCCATAGGCATTCAAGTGCATTTTTCTAATACCAGGGTTTGCTAAACAGGAGCAGCTTGAATATCGAAGTGGGCGTACTCAAGCCGGAGACATCGGTCTACTTAGTAAACAAATGAATTACAAAACTTGGCTATCCAACCAGAGTATCAGAGTCAGGAACTACACTCAAGGCTGTCTCAAGCCGATAAAGCATATCTTCAGCACACACTCGCGGGCAATGTTTACCGCAGCGGCATCATGAGAGCCGTGGCTGCGACCCAGAGCGGGTCCAGACCGGGTCCATGTTAAGAGGTGCACAGAGCAGGCTAAGCCCATTAGAGCCTTAACGTGACTCCTATCCCGCGACAGGCCACTGTGTATTACAACATTAAGCATTATTCAGCAGATTATTGTGTAGTCAGAAACCTTAACTAAAATACGAAACGATAACTGACCAAGGGAAGTAATGGTAAATAAACAAAAAGGTATAGGGAGGGACAACTCAGACGGATCGAATATTTCTAAACATCGGATTATAAATGAATGCAATGCAACGTAGCGTGCATTGCTAGCAATACATATAGTTGTTAAACAATGTCATGTTTACGTTGTCACGTTTATTCAAAACACTGTGCAGGGACGTGCTAACGTTGAACCAGCTAACAGCTCGGGGGGACGGCTCGGATAGCGCAGCACTAACGTGACAGACGGATAATGCCATGACACACATTGGTTATCTGTGTTTATTATCTGCGAGGCACCGAACGAGCGCTGCACAGACGGCGGTGTTGCTTTTAGTCGCGGTCGAAAACTTCCCGTTGACCCGTGTTAAGTTAGCTACAATAACCCTGAGCCCCGTGTCTAGCATCCACCACCCACTGGACCCAACCGGACCATGGCCAGGGTCTCATTGGGATAGGGGAGTTCTGTTTTTATGCAGACATAACAGTGGTGTGTGCTAGCTAGCGGCGCTACCGCGGCTCACCGGAGAGGTTTTGTTGTTGTTGTGAGATGGAGGGCGGACCCCGACGCCGAGGCCTCTGCTGAGCGGAGCGGCCGCCGGCAGACTCACCGCGGACGGGCGGGACGGGAGCCTTACAGCCAACGGTTCAGTCGAAGATCAGTGCAGCCAATCAACAATGAAAAACACCGGATCAAATAAACATTAGTCATATCCGAGCCGAAGCCAGTTTCACTGCGCCCAGGTCGGGAGCCGCCGAGCCGTGTTCTTCGTCGTCGCCATCGCCGCTAATAGTCCCCCAGCCCGACGCGATCCGTGCGAACGTGACGTCATGACGTCGGCGGTCGGCTCTTGACAGAGGGGAGGGGCGGAGGGGCGGAGCCCAGCAGCAGACCACGCAGCCAAAATCATGTAAACATTGGGGTGGAGGATGGTAAAGGTGCCACGATTTCCCATACTCTCTGTCTGACAATATATCTGAAAACGTGACAGCACGTGCTTATAGATATAGACCCCCTTAATGAGTAGAAGTATAAACAAATAAATGTAATAATATTGGTTATTCATAAATCATCACTGATAAAGAATTATATTTTGTTACTAATGGTGGAATAAGACGTAGTATCCAGTACCCCTTGAATATAAACATTTTAGTATGTGGCATCCATGAATGTGGCTACAACAAGCTCTACGGTAATATAATCTGATCAAGGCTGATAAACTATCTTTGAATATTGACCTACTGAAGCGAGGTGCTTGAAATGAATCCTCTTAGATCATATGTATATACACACACTGATGATCAACTTTCACTGACTAAGGGAAACAAGACACTGCCTGTATTACTTGGCCTCCAAGAACAAAGCAACAATACATATGAAAGCAAAATCTTCCGTGCTTTTTAACCAAACATGGATTGGATGGCAATCTGTTTTCTTAATTTAAGTGGTTGTTCGTAACAGACAAAAAGATAAAACCAACATTATGCAGTGATTGTTTTAGCAAGACCATGCAGTTGCTTAGAGACCACAGATTTTGCTGAAAAGAGGAAAATTTGATCTTGGTACATGCATAGAGATTGCTTTCCCTGAGCTGTGGTCTGATAACTGCTGTCTGGAGCAGGATTTCAGTCAGGTGTAAATAACAGATCGAGTATAAGACCCCAGACTAGATTAGAACTAGAATAGTCCATGGTACCACAAAGGGACTATAATCATGTTGACCATTATCATATTGGAAGCAGTAAAACACTGTTAAAACATTCACACATTTACTTCCAAAATGGATACATTCGACTCAATAGAGATTATTGGACACTCCTTTCAAACTTCTTCCACCCACTCAAATTAGAGTAAACTTTTTTGTCCAGTAATTGTCTAACAATATCCGATTTAACACGT
Organism: Trisopterus luscus; assembly: GCA_027122455.1. Classification (NCBI taxonomy): domain Eukaryota; kingdom Metazoa; phylum Chordata; class Actinopteri; order Gadiformes; family Gadidae; genus Trisopterus; species Trisopterus luscus. The sequence goes on along the minus strand of JAOPUA010000147.1, from coordinate 17,991,523 downwards.
CAATGCCATAACACAGTAGTCTGGTTTTCACCATACTAAGCTCAATCTTTTAAGATTGAACATTAGTCTGGGGAAGCTGTAGGCTGGGTGAAACCTGCCTGAACTTCCGGGAAATTTGAATTTCGCTCGGCAGTTTGGGCTGGACATAGTCTGGTTTTCACCATACTAAGCTCAATCTTTTAAGATTGAACATTAGTCTGGGGAAGCTGCGCTTTGTTTCTA
>JAOPUA010000147.1:17824650-17837899 GCA_027122455.1 Trisopterus luscus | reverse complement strand
ACACACACACACACACACACACACACACACACACACACACACACACACACACACACACACACATACACACACACACTGAGAAAAATTTGCACAAAGGCTGTGAAAGAGAACACTTTCTAAACCCTCCTCTCCCTCCCATCCCCCCAGGTATGAGGTGTGGCCACGGGGGGACACGGTGGAGCTCAAGGTGGACCTACTGCCCCTCTTCCAGGGGCTGGCAGACACCCCAGCTGGAGGAGTAGGGGGGGCTTCCAGCCTGATGAACATGCTGCGGGGGGGGGTGCGATCCAGGGGGGGTCCCCCACAAGCACCAGGCCAGCAGTCTCTGCAGGGCACCAATGAGGATGATGTGTGGGGGGAAGGCTTGAGCCGCAGGCCCCCACCTTCTCCTCTGGAGCTGGCCCTGGCCCTTAGCTGCAGCCAGGAGGGCCAGGGCCAGGGTCTGGCCTGTGAGCACGCGGGCCTGCGTCTCTCGCACATGCCCTTCATCGCTATTTCGTACTGAAAACGAGCGTATGGGATGCGTATGGAGTGTTAAAGACTCTGGTTCTCTGGTTTCATGGGGGGATGTCACAGTCGGACTCTCTCTCTCACTCTCTCTCTCTCTCGCTCGCTCCCTCTCTCTCTCTCTCTCTGCTGGGACTACAAGACACCGACATGCATACAATGTCGGGCAAATTAATGCACTTCACTGATGGCAGATATATTATTTATGAATGTGTTCATGGTACTTTTATTCATGTGTAATTGGTATGTAAATAGTGTATATTTCATATAGACGAACTATTTGGTGGTCCTACATAAATTTTCTTGGATTTATTATGCCATTATAAAATCAGATGTGTCTCAGATATAAAATGTATATTTTCGTAAATTTTATGAAAGGATCAGATTGTATTGTTACATTTACAATAATAAATATATGTGGAAAGCTATGGAGCAGCAGATTGTTTGTTTTCGAGGTTAGCATGTGGATGTGGCGGGGATCAGCATCTGAACAAACACAAGGCAGGACTGTTGAATGCTAGAATCCTAACGGTGCGTTCCAGACAACCCGTAAGCCGGAACGGCAGTCAAACCCGCAACTCACTACCCGTGAACTCGTACCAGATCGATGTACTCCTAGTTCTAGCTCATAACTTAAGGGCTAAAAAGTGTACCTGGAACGCAGCGTAACATCAGACCATTCACTATTAATAATTAAAACAACGCTGTGGAGCTCCAAGGAAAGGTAGGAAATTAAACATTTCTTAGGTTTAACACAGGTTAATTGAATACCAACGTTAATCTGGTAATCAATACTAATCCATACACACATCCATATTCACAGATGTAAATAACAGTAGAAACAAAAGTTTGATAAAATAGCACATTTATTAAAAAGAGACAGCATTTATCCACATTTCCCCGGTTTGCAACATCAGTGAGTGAGAGCAGAGTTCTTTGAGACCATGTTTGTAGTCCTTCTGCATCCAGATCTGAGGAGGCCATTTGTGGTATGGGCCTCTTGTTTTGGCTCTCTTTCATACACTGAGATATACATGATGGTAAACCAGTTGTGACTGGTATGGGACCGGTTTCATGAGCAGGGAGTGGATGGTGATAAGGTTTTATTTTAAAACCATCTCCAACCACTACAATATTAGGATCCAATAATGTAGTTTGGACTGCTGAACATAAGATAGAAAAGATTTGATCAAAATCAAAAACAGAAAGTAATGGATGCTTTATAAAACAAAAATAAGCAACACATACCAAAATCTTCCAAGTTTATTCCACGGCATGAAGATACATGGAAATTTTGTTGGAATATGACTAATGTGATCTAGTAGGAAGTTTGTTCTTTGGAAAGAAACATCTGGAGCTAGAAGACAGAAAACATCTCTGCTCTCATTTTGAAAGAATTGAAGACACCTACATTATCCTCTGGCAGTGGTGGGTTTGAATCTGCTGCTGGACTTAAACTGCTTTTATTTAACTGCTACATACTCCTTAAAAATACAAGTTTATCATTTGCAGCACTGGAGTATTTTGATTTGATTGAATAGTTAAAAACATGCCTACTGTACTGAGCTTCCCTCACACCATGGGGTGGAGCATCGTCAAACATCTTGGTGAAAAAGAAAAGCAACAGAAAAAAGGACCAACTCATGTAATGTTAGGGCAACAAAGGAGGGACGCAAAGCGACATGGTGGCAAAGCACAATGTATTCAATAATCAAGGCAACAAAGAAAAAAAACATACACAGAATGACATGTGATCTGAACATAAATGAGGCAGTGCAAAACAACACCAATAAAAGGTTAAACAAATAAAAACAAATTAAAGATCCTGAGGAAACAATTCAAAACATAAATCTGAGCATGAATCAACATCTCTCCAGACTAGCCCCGCTCTTGATAAAATTAACATTTAAAAACATACTAGATCAGAAGATTAAAATAGTTTACTGTAGTTCTGTTCTTTTGGGTTTTCACCATCCGGCAATTTTTCGTAAGATTAATTTCGTACCAACAATACTTCAACTTCAGCAAAAAGGCCTCATGTTTGTTTTAACATGATAGAAAAACAAATAATGGAAAAAGAATTACGTCATTTTTTTTATTAAACAGAAAAAAAGGGTGACTACTGTTAAGCTAAAAAAAATTATTTTGTACCTTATATACACACGCAACCGTGTAGAAAGATTCGATTTCTTAAACAAAGTGGTGACTTTGGTGCTGAATTAAATTAACTTCTTGCATCCTTTAAGGGAAAGAAAAAGGTGCTCGCATTAGGTAAGTCTTAATAACAAAAAACACCACCCCCGCCAAATAAACAAAACGGCATTAACAAACAGACATGGAAAAACTATTTTTTTTGTGGCAGCAATAAACAGGGAAGGGGGATTGAGGGGTGGAAGGGAATACATAGGACCTGGGCCGTTTGTCACCATAGAGCCAAACCAAAAGGAGAACATCATGGGGATTTTGAAGACAGGAAAGGTATACAGGCAAAGTTACAACATTCATCCTTCTTGGAGAAGAGCTTAGCACTTAATGGAAGTAATGTGATACATGAAAACCACTATTCGCCAACGGAGCAGGAGAAACCCCCGTCTTCAGTTACTGTAGAAGTACCCGAGGGGGGCGTCGCTGTCCACGGGGCGAGTGTGTGCAGACATGACCCATGGTGAGAGGGAGGAGGTGACCCGACTCCCAGAAAGAGGCAGACACAGTAAAGGCTTTCGTCTGTCTCCAGGGTCCATTCAAGTGGACTGAGAATCTGACAGCACCCAGGACCACCAGCCACACCACTAGTGCTCAGAACACAGAGCATCTCCACTCATAAACTCCACCGCTGAGCCCTCTCCCAAAGTGCACAGGATACACATGCTTTCGGTGCACACCTCACAGTCATGGCAACATAAAAAGATTAAAGCAGGAGTAATGAAAAATTAAAAATAAGTCCACCTCAACGTTTTGGTTTTAAATTATTCCGTTTTTTCCCCCCCCCATACCTCACGGTAAAAAAAACAATACCCCAAAACGTATTTCAAAGGGACCAGGCTTGATGTATAAAAAGGAAGCATGGCCCAACAGTGGATGATGTTCACCATACCTCGAGGGACAGCCTCGGTTAAGTCTATCAAAGCACATACTATTTATTTTAGATAGCCGTGCTTCAGCTGTGGTGAGAGATGGGGCCCGATGGCTGCTCTGTGGCCAGTGGCCTGCGAAGGGCCCTGGACTTGGACACAGTAACCAGGGGCACTCAGAGACAACCGAAAATAAACTCAGGCAGACCAACCCGCAGTCAGAGTCGAGCCCCAGACGTCCTGCCGGCGAGGCAGCATTGCTAATCGCTGCTCCACCAGTCCCTAAATAAATAATTGTGTTCAGTTCATAGCCCTGATCAGCAGCGTCATGTCCGCCACTCACATCAACTGTTCATTTCCACAACGCCAAACAAAAAGACAAAACAATTTTAAGACTACTTTTAGAAAAGCTTGGCAACATTGTTTTAAGACGAGAAGAGAAGCTTGTTTTCATTTAGATCGATCCTCCTATAAATAATAAAATGGTGGGCATACGTCTAAGCATGCTCATCCTGGGACCCCACTCACACACCTTGATCTGGTTTACGGGGACTGAACGCTAAACAATTCCTCCATTAAATAACAGAAATGTTTCTTTGGTGAAACAAATGGAAGGCGTGTGCTTATCAGCAAAACAAGGCAGTGTCCATGTAGCACTCAGAGCTGTTAATGCAATGTGAAGGTAAGGACAGTACTGGCAAAGTAATCCAATCAAACATCAATGGAAATATGGCCACTCATCCAATGCGATTAAGGAACCTGAATAAGGATTGCCCTAAAAAAAAAAGTGAATGCAACTTTTTAATAACTTCATAGTTTATAGCTCCATCTAAGATTTAAAAAAAGTCTAAAATAAATGTAATAACTGGTCTCAAATTTCGTTTGTCAAGGACAGAACAGAATTTTGATGCCCAACTGTTTTTGTGTGTGTAAAAGCATACATCTTGTAATCAAGATGATGGGGAGTAGACTCCATGAATAACCACTGAGAGATGTGGAGAAGGATCCTGGTCAATGTGATTGTACACAGTTATAATCGGGAGCACACTACAGAGAGCCAAAAACACTCACAAATTAAATATGAACAGTATCAAATGACTGTATTATGCCAATTTCTGTGCTTTCTGTTAGAACACCCCATTTGCTCTCCGTTAGAAGTTTGAGTTCAGTGAGTGTGTGTGTTGGAACTAATGCAGAGCAAGTGTCCAATGTTTGAGTTACTGCACCCGGCACTAGAACATAGGTCCGTTACCCATGTTTTGTACAACTCAAGAAAACATGTGGTGTTCAACTTAAGACCGATATCTCTGGATCTTGCCAAGTCTTGTGTTGGTGAGAAAGATATAAATTTGTTCAGGGCCAGCGCCAATGGATGTTGAAAACAATCACCCCAACACATTCAACAGTAAAATCCCATGGCAACCGCTTCCCCTTACAGTTTTCTTGCAAAACCAAAACAGAAACACACCCTGGTAACTGGTTTGCACCCTTACCAAGTAAAAAAAACAAAAAACAACTGAGAACAAATACCATCCTGCTGCCTCCGTCTCCTGTATGAATGCTTTTGCAGCAGTAATGTCATCTTCAACTCATTCCATGGCGTCTCTCTCTGTCCCTCTTGCTCACTCCGTCCCTCTCGCTGTCCCATTTATTGTCCGTTCTAGACCCCTGCCCTAGCCCCCTCCCCGCCACCTCTCCTCCTCTGGTCGCCAGGTGCTCAGAGCCGACAGAGGCAGAACAGTGTGGGGATGAACACGCCAAACGCCACGAGGATGGGGAACATGAGGCTGCTGTTGTCGGCGGCATAGGGGTTGGGTGTCCGGGGCCCTGACTGGACGCGGTTCTTGGGCGCTGCAGAGGTGCTCTTCTTGCCGCTCTCCTCCCCTACCTCGGGGTCTTCCTCCTCTTCCTCCTCCTCCACCACCACCTCGCGTTTCTCCAGGCCCGGGTGGGGCTGGAGCTTCGGCACATCTATGGAGGACGGCAGGAAACAGAACAAAAAAAGAAAAGACTGGTTTACAACCATTTTCAATGTAGGAAGAGCATGTTTGTCACTAATGTGTTTGTATTATTGAGCAGCGATCCGCCCAACGGGTTATGGGGGCTCACCGTCGAGGGTTCCCTTCATGACGTAGAGGGCGCACACCTTGGGGTTGTCGTAATAACCCTGAAAAACGCGAGATAGGGACAATGTTAGTAAAACATCGCATTTAGATTCACGTAGGGCCAAAATCTTCTCTTTGGAAACAAGAGATCCTCACCAGCCCGCTCTTATCCTTCCCTGTGTAAACTCATCAAAAAGAAAAATACTTCTCCAAATATCGACGTAAATTTTTTTTGCTTACCTCTAAACTGCATGATTACATTCAGTGTACTTTGACTATATTAGGCCTCACAACAAACCTACTCCATCAGATCCTCTGACTTTTCCATCCCAAAGTACATGAGAGTTTAGTCTATTAACCCAACCCATTTTCCAGTTAGCCCACAAAGTGTAGACCGCTGGCCTACTGACATAAACCTATGACAATATCAATGATTATCTAGTTGATTCCCCCTGTAATACTTAGCATAGCGCTGCAAACAGTACCCATGACTGGTTTAATGCAGATGGTCAGAGCCGCCACCTTTCCCAGAGCCTGTGAATATTGACTGCTGGGAATACATTTGTGGATGACGAAAAAAAGAAAAGTCCCTCTGATAGCTTCTCGGGGGCGGGAATAGCGTGAGCTGAACCTGCATCTTCAGACACAGCAAATGTTGGATATGTAAATGTTAATATTCATTTGTATTCAGCTGTTATTTCAGTATTTGAATATGGCCTTCCTCACCTGCACACATTGACGTGTACAAACCAAAACAGAAACAGGAAGGCCAACATGAAACTTATCAGAGAAAGTAACAGTGCAGTATGCTTCCTCATTTCACTCGAGCATGGGCTATTCTTAAGCCCCATCAACGTCTGGCTGCTCACTCGCAGGGCGCCCAGGGCGACATCGCGGCCTTACAAAGAGGAGTGTTCCGCCGACGTGCGGACGGCAAAGACACTCCAAACCAACCGCTCACCTTAACAAACTCCACAGTGAGCTTGCCGTTGAAGGTGGAGACCTCTCCCTGCACGCTCAGCTTGCCCCGGCGGATGGAGAAGGAGACTATTTCGTCGTGGGCTGTACTGTGACCCACGCGCTCAAAGATATCCAGATCTTTCACTACAACGTGGCCGTTGAGGCGCACGTCAAACACCTGTGAACGCAGATCAAAGAGAATGAGCTCCGCCGCAACTCGAAAAGCAAAATAGTTTTTGTTCTGTGTTTGATACTGAAAGCTGCTTTGAACATTCCCTGTGTGGTTGGACTTGAAAGACTCCCTGCCACACCATTAAAAGTCATACGTTTGGGCTGGATGGTAAGACTACCACATAAATAACCCACATCCACCACAGAGTAAGAGGAGCGCCCCCTTTCTGTCAGTATCACCAATTCAGGTCAGATCGATATAATATACACAACCATCTTGTTAAAAATGCACAGACTACCTACAGAGATGAAGAGGTGCTACAGGGTTTTTTTATAAATAGCCTACCTTTTGCTGAGACTGAGCAAAATAGACCTCTGCATACTTCATGACTAATATGTAGTCCCCTTCCTCTCGGATGGGCACCTCGTAGCCGAAGGTGTCCTCGTTGTAGCGCTCAGTCTGGTACAGAACCTGGTCTTCTGGACTTGAGCGCAGAATAGGCAGGCGCACGCCATAATCAGAGGCTAGAAGGTGGGAAGTAAGAAGCAGATTCACCATAAAGAATCACCCAAGGAGAGTACACAAAATGTGGTTACAGGATTGATAGATGTTTTATTCAACCTAGTGTTTTAAGAGTTGTTTTCATGCATTTAGCTAGTTCATGTGTATGATAAGAAGGCAATGCTTAATTACAAACATTCATTTAATGCACTCTAGAATTCTGATTTAAAATAATATTTTCGCCTTTTGTCGGTTGCCTAGCACAATCCTGAAAAAGAGTACTAAAATGTACATAATCCCTGTCCTCTGTTCGTTTCTATTGATGATCATTTCTAGTTTTGCGAAGCACAATCTTTTCAGTCCTTAAGCAAATGAGAAAACCTGTAGTGTCTACTTCCTCCCCAGCCACGCGAGAGGCGGAGCCAAAGCAGGCTGTGATGACTTGTCATTGGCTTTTGATTAAATGCGGAAACCACGATGGCACTGCTGCTCGAAAAACTGCAATACATTCCTACAAAGAAGCCAACCACTGTGCATGCAATTAAAATCACGTTTTAAAATCACCCATTCGAATGAAGCACGTGTTAATACGAGCACATCGTCGGTTGTCATGCACTCACCTTTTCCGAGTTTCCCTTCCAGGGGATCCTTTTTGAAATGGATGCCGTGCATGTCTGTGTGCGCTTCCCCTCCAGCGTTCACTGCCCATATAACTCGCTCTGCGAGGCTGGGCCCCCCGCCGTCAGCCCAACACCGGTACGCTAGCAGCGACAGCACCGCGGTCCCCAGCCAGGCAGCCCAGGGCGCCGTGGCTCGCTGCGTGGCCATGCGGAGCTCGGTCCTAGGAAGCCGGGAGAAACACACAGCCTGTGTCGGTGCCCACTGGAGCTGGAGCACTAGCTAGTAGCTAGGGGTCTTCTTTTTTTGCAGTATGCACAGCTTCCCGGAATGATTTCAGAGTCCCAATGAAAACAGATGTCAAGCGTTTGTTGCTAGCCCCCCTGTCAGGATGACTTCACGCTGGATGTAACATGATATCGATAGCCCACATGCTAATGGAAACACTACGAGTCACCGGCAGAAATCGTCGGCCTAAAAACAGGATATAAGGTGTAAAATAATGACTTCCACCGGCACGACATATAGTTGTTAGCCCACAGTTAGCCGGGTTAAAACGGACACGTGTAATAAGTTTGTCGTGTCGGTTCCTCCGACGGCTAACGTCACCTGTCTCACCCACCGGGCTGTGAAAGCTACACCGAAACGTCCAATGTCTTACCTTTACCTTCGTTTTCAAGACTGGAGTCAACCTATATTTTGCAATTTGTAATCGTGTCTCATAAAAAAAAAACAAGACTGGCTAGCTACCTACAGCGTATAGCCTACGATGACTCAATTTGCAGATCTTATTTGATCGCTGGTCGTCTCACTGTAATAAACTGACGTTGACTTTCATTCAATGTGCATTCAACCATTAGCTAGCTGCTAGCTACAGCGGGGCAGGGGCAGTACTACCTAACATGCTAGCTACTATTCCAAATAAGTGACAGCCTTTCTATCCAATCAGATAGCTATATTAATTACCCGTTGTAGTGCGTGCAATTACCATAACTAGGAAATGGGCATATTATGGTTTTCCTTTTACAATTATATGAAATTAAAATATTATAAGATTAGAAATACATGTTTTGGAAAACAATATTGTATTAACGTTGAGAGACAAATCATTTAATCTTTATAAAGTCCTATACTTTTTGAACGATTTTGTCTCTAATGTAAACTGGAAAGTGAAAGCTCCCATTCATTCGCTTTATCGACTTTTCTGCTATCATAAGACGCAGGAGGCGGAGTCCAGAGGACAAGGCCCGCCCCATGGTCAAAAGCAGTGTAAGTTTGGTTGAGAGCTCAAGTAATATTCATCCAGCTGGCAACAGGCGGAAGAAATGTATATTTCATATTAATAGATTTGGGGTTTTGGAGGCGTCCTTATCCCAGCTTCGACAATTCGTCCTGCATACATAAACAACCATCTTACTTAAATCACGGTTATGTTCGAATAATAATAATAATAATAATAATAATAATAATAATAATAATCGATAAATGAACAAATGGCAGGCAATGTGTTTATTAGATCAGCGGGAGACAAAACCCGACAAAAGGCATAGTCCTACATCTCGAAATTACAGTATAAAATAACAGCAATCGTGGACATGCGTTCGTTATTAAAGGTCCAGTGGATGTAAGATCCTAACGAACTTTGGAATGTTCAGAATCTTACCCAATCAGGCGAGTCCAACACAGCGTGCACGCGGTGCACTCTGGGTTTGGTTAACCGAAAGATATTATGCATGGGTATTGTTGCCGTAGTAACAGCAATTTGATTCGCCTTTGGGCATAGTCAGTGTACTGTATTCTTATTTTTACGACCAAAATAACCTCTCACACCTTGATTAGCACAGAGCTTCAAATGATATCAACAAACATGCTCACGCAAACACACCCACACAATAATATACTAACACGGGTATTTATGGATAATCAAAGACAACATGTGTTAATCAAAGGATAATCACAGAATCACGTTTGTGTGTTTATCTAGTGTGTGTTCTCATTGCTATAAACCACATACAATTGTGTTTCAGTGTAAACATCGTTGGTACCCTGGGGTTATCTTGGCAAGATTCATTTTTGCTTCTTCTTTATGACACAAATGCAAATGTGCATATTACAAATCCTAAACCTCTCTTTGGCATGCATGACAATTACCACTAAAGACATAGCAACATTTATAAATCGATATACCAAACAGCTACGACAGCACATCCATTCTACTTCAGGAATAATTCAGAATGCAATGTGTCGGTGTCTTGAGGTTCCCCTCAGACCAGGGGGAAGAGGCAGTGTGAGGCAGAATGGTTGTCTCAGATAATCCTGTGCTCCGAATCGGGAAATAGCATCTCAGGACTGTTGCTATGGAGTTCATTTGAATGTGATATCCTGTGCATGGTGGATATGTATGATTTGGTAAACAACCAAAGATCAGATAGTATTCCCATTTGTTTTGCTAAGACACTCATGCAGAGCTACCATCAGATGGGGAGCTCCTGCCCCCTTTGTACATTCCACTTGACTTTAAGAGAGGGCAGCCTGCTGACTTTACAATATCCCAGCATGCTTTTCTTCTTGCTTGGACCACACCCCCATTAGAAGATCAACAGGTTAACCCAGATGTCACAGAAGATAGGGAGGGTCGATGGAGAACATCATCTGAATGAAACCCCAGTCAGATGAATACATTGGATTCTATTATGGGATGCTTTGGATACCCTGCACACGTTTGGATGTTACATCAGAAATTACGTACACAACTGGTATCAGCCAGTTTTCAATGTGATAACACCCCAGCTGCTTTCATGAGCTAACCTACAGACAAAACAGTAAGCTTCCATCAAACTACAGTTTCAACATGTGACACATTACAGAGGCACAGCAGTGATGCACTGTACGTAGGATGCAGACTTCTAGGTTGCAGGACAATCAGCCATGTCACATTCAGGTGGAGAAGACGATGGCACGTTTAACATAGACCCAAAACATGGCCATCAACCCTTCCTCTACATATACATTTTACACATTCCACGAGACACATTGTATTGCCACGTCGAGGTCGAACAGAAACGAAAAGCATTGACAATCCTATTATTTAGTTTGTGAGAACTGAAGTGCAAAAGAAACGGCCCTCATCCTTGACAATCATCTGCCATGGCTACAAAAAGGTTTGGCCTCAGTTAAACTGAGAGCATCTCAAGGAAGAACACCTCTAGAAAGTTCAAGCAGTTTTAGTTGAATCCAGTGTCGTAGTTTGTGAATGGCTCAGAGCTCTTAGCATCGCTGCTCTCTTCGCTACCCGGGCTGATGGATGGATGGAGGGCAGAAAGGAGGCAAAGGGGGCTGGACGGAATGTGATCAATCAGTCGGTCCTATCGAGACATCATCCGGACAAACTCTGTAACAGAAGGATGGAGATCATGAAGAACTACAAACATGAAGGACTTTTACTGACCGCTGGGAGGGAGGAGAAGAGAGTTTACCTTCAAAGTCAACCAACCCGTCTCCATTCAGGTCCACATCTCTGAGTATCTCCTCCAAGTCTTTAGGACACACCTGCTGAAATTAAATGGTGTGGTAAATCAACATTTAGAAAGTTGTTGGAAATGTTTCCTTTCTCGAAAACTCAACTGCAAGATTTCTAAATGTATCTTGCCCAAAGCCCGTCTGAGCCAAAATGTGGTATTGTGGTATAATGGCAATAATTAGGGTATAGCCATAGATACTGTTGTCTAGTATCTAAGAAGCAACGGATCCCTCACCTGTTGACCTAGCAGCTTCCTCATGGCCTCTCTCAGTTCAGAGAGGCTTATTGCCCCATCTCCGTTGGTGTCAAACTGTGTGTTCAGAAGAGATATAGACCCACCAAACAATAGTAAGGAGAGATATGTCAATAGGAGCTCAGAGCTGACCGCAGCCATTATTTGAATTGCAAAGTCTCAGTAGGGAACGACCTACCTCTCTGAAGGCCTCCTTTAACTCCTTTATACCGATCATATCAGCGGTCTCAGCCAGAAGTTTGGGTCCCATTAACTCCACAAAATCTTCGAAATCCACATGTCCGCCCACTTCAGAAACAGAGAAAAGGATTAAGTTGGATGTAATCAGAAAACAGTAATGATCGATGAGTACAATGTTAATAGCATGTAATTGCATGGTATGGCGGGGAAACCATAGAAAATGTAGCCCTAACGATTCATGTTGATTTGCTGGCTCAGCTCGATCAGCTCCATCTCGGTGGGCATGTATCCCATGGTCCTCATGCAGTTCCCGAGGTCTTTGCAGCTGATGAAGCCATCTTTGTCCTTGTCAAACTCTTTGAAAGCATCCCGCAACTCTGTGGAGCAATCACACAGACCGGTTAAGGTAGAGACACTTTTATATTTGTCAACACAGAATAAATATGGTGAATCTTACTCAAATGTTCAATGCATATATTTGAGCTCTCTATATTCTCATATAATAATCAAAAATATTTAACATCCAAAACTCTTAAATCTGAAAGAGCTCTTTTAAAGAAACAAATTCAAGTTGTTCAAATGCTGTGTTTTGTTCTTGTTCTTCGCAAACATGAACATTACTTCTAGGCTATTCTCCCATTCTCACCGCTATTTTGTAGAACTTTATAGAATTTATATTGAGACCTTGAAATTGTTGCTGAAAAACTCCTAATTGAATAAACATAGCATACCGTCGAGTTCCTCTGGCCTCAGCTCTCGGTCCTGCAATGACAGATGAACGTTTAGGAAATGGATAATCCGATAATCACAAACACACACACTAACACACACACACACAAAACACTTCCTTGCCTTCCATGATGGACACAAAAATATACTGCTGCCATTGCTTCGCGACAAGGCTAAAGGAAAATGGTTAAACCCTTCCATAACAAACTATCTATCTCTCAGGGACTGCTTGTGAATTGAAAACAGATATCCTTATCGGAATGGACCCTCGCTGGATCTGGGAGCGACGTTTCAGGTACTTCACAGACCGATGTTCCGATGGAACACTATCAAAACAATAAGGGGGAAATGCTTCTGTGTGACACCATGTTTGTCTGGGGAGCTTACTATGAAGCCCACCATTAAAGGACACAAGGAGAAGGAGAGAGACACCAGATCCTTCAGAGGGTCAAAGCAGGAGCAAGGCAGAATGTAAACAAAACACAGACTCTGTGACACAACGCTCAGATCGGACTGGAACCCCAGGCAACGGGAACCTAAAAAGACAAGGGAGCCGAAACTAGCCTAGAAACTGGCCAAAGTGTCAGTATAAATAACGTTACTTCCAAGAGTGAACAAATATTGGACTTATAT
>JAOPUA010000147.1:17813137-17824635 GCA_027122455.1 Trisopterus luscus | reverse complement strand
TGGTAACAGAGGTACTACTTTTGGAATGTAATACCACGATATTATGTGATAGTAAAAAGTATAGTGTTTAAAAATTCATGCTCATCTACAACCTGCTCTCCTCTCGGCTCATAAAAACAAATGGTATTTGGTGGACGGGAAACATCAGCGAACAGAGAGAACCCAGGCTTTGAGTTTTTTGTGAGAGTGTGAAAGAATTTCAAAATCAAGAGGACATGGTGGAAAGTATGACGTGAGCTGGTCAAAAATGATCCAGCTGGCCAAGTTTCCACTCAACTATACCAGTTTACCCATGACGTGGGGGGGGGGACTGCTACCCCATGCTGTCATACAGACAGTACGCACACACACACACACACACATACATACACACACCACACGGTAGAACAGCGTGGCATTTAGCCTTTTGTGTACTGAGGACGCAGTAGAAATGAAATATGACCAACTGAGCAGAGTTTGATTCAAATATAAAAGGTCTGCCGTAGTCCAAGGTCATGAATTGAAACAAGTTTGACAACATATTACTCACGCAAACGTCACTGTGAACTGACAATGAACGGAGGATTTGATTTGTAGACTTGCAACACTGGAAAAACAAAAGCAGGAGTGGTTGACAATAACAACTCCAATTGCGAAACCTATACGGTTATTTTTTTAGGAAATTGAGCTACATTGGATAAAAACATCACCATCTAGCGTGGTCATTTACTGTTGAAACAATGGATGGTTGCTCAGATAGAGGCTTGCTGAGCTTAAACCTTGCCTAGAATTAACATTTACTCCACATCTACATTTACTCCTGATGAAATCACAGAAGATTCAACAGGGGCAAAGGGGGAGAAAGATAATGGCTTACCTTCATGAGGAGAGATTCTAGCCCGTTTCCCATAATAATGCAAAAATAATTCTTTTAAAACTAAATCAAATGCTAAAATTGCTTAGACGGATCAGTTGAAAGAATAGAAAACTGCAATTTACTCCAATCACTGTGAACTCTAACTCGGGCATGTCCAACAGCAGAGAGAGACAGAGAGACGGGGAGGGGGAGAGGGGGACAGTACGAGTGGGGAAGAAAGCGAGAGAGAGAAAGCGAGGGAGAGAGAGAGAGAGAGAGGGGGGAAGGAAAAAGCGAACGAAAAAAAAAACAAAAAAAAACGGTGCTGATAAAGGCTTATAAAAAATGCAAGATGAAGTAGAAGTAAATCAAATCTGGTTGAATAATCAAATAAAAAAATGGGCTTGCAGTCCAAACCAATTTGTGGACTTCTCCAAATCAAATATTTTCCATATTGGCAAATGAGCAGACTTCTCACCATCTTTGCTTTTGACGTATTGTATGATTAAAAGATAGACACAATCTTACATAAATCATTCATACTAAATTGTATGTGGCTCTATAGCTTCAAACACCCCAACAACCCACAAGCAATAATAACACTTTCTCTCACACGCACACATACATTCAAGCACACACATACACACACACACACAGACACCCACACCAATCTATTAACCAGTGCCCTCTGCCTGCAGAACCTGACAAGGTCATAGCGACCTCGGTGACGGGGGAGCCGCTGGGAACCAGCCCCAGACGGGGAGCGGGTGGGGGGAGGAAGGGAGGGTGAGAGGGTGAGAGGGTGAGAGGGTGAGAGTACTCACTCAAGGTCAATGCATTCATCCTGTAATTACATTCTGGAGCCCTCCGTCTGAAAGGCGGATGATGGGGGTATGTGTATGTTAGGGTTTCCCGTCCTTTAAAAGAAAGGGAAAGCATTTCTGTCCTCTTGGCTCACAAACCAAAACAACATCAAGGTATCCTCCTCCTGCTAGGATCTCGTCTCCTTAGTCGTTTATTCCCGTCTCAGCCACTTATATAGGTCTATAACCCCACCATGGTGTTTGTTTTGTATTAGGACTTGCATTAAGTGAGGTTTGGATGATTAGGCCACCTTATGCCCATATACTGACTGAAACTGAGGGGAACAGCTGTGCAGTATGGCATGACATTTGCAACATCCTTTACCTTACTGTCATTTTATGTTATGAGAACATGGGTTACAGGCGCAACAATACCGGTTTTATTGGGAGTGACAGAGCTGCACATATCAGAGGAAATGCATGAAATTCTAAAGGCAGCTCTTGATGAATGATGGATGAATACGCCTGACTTGAACTCTTTCGCCAACCATCAACCCCCGAACCCAGGCCTTACCTGCCCGAAGAGAGAGTTCAGAACCGTGCGCAGATTTAACCCGATGGTCGAGGATGCGGTGCTGGACCTGCGCGAGCGGCGGCAGGATTGGCTGGACGGCGGTGGCGGCGAGAGGGAAGAGGGGGACGGCGCGCGCCCCTCATCAGGACCACCGCCGCGCGACTCCGCGGGCTCCTGGCGATCCGTCCGCTTGAAGAACGGCGCCGTGTCGTCGGTGTCGGACAGAGACGGGACCCTGGGGACGGTCCGGGCGCTGTGCGTGTAGGACCGCTGCGGTGCGGGAGGCGGCTCATCCCGGTCAGGCCTTCTGCGGTGGTGTCGGTGTGTGCGCCTGGATGTCTTGCAACTCTCCCTCACAAGTCTCTCCTTTTCGCGTGAGTCCTGCGGATGGTCCTCCTCCTCCTCCTCCTGGGAAGGAGCGCTGGACACTCGGTGGCGATGCTTTGGGGAATGGTACCGGTTCCCGTCCCGGGGGGGCGCGGGGTCCCGGTTGCCCGGGGCAGAGTGGTGATACGGGGCTCTCACGTCGCACTGGGCCGACCAGAAGGACTCATCCGCGGGGTGGCCGCTCGGTAGTGCCGCGGGACGGTGGTGGTGGTGGTGGTGATGGTGACTCCGGTGGCTCACGGGCGCGCGTTCGAGGTGTGACGAGGGTCCTCTGGTCGATGATTTCAGTAAGGAGGTCCTGGATTCAGACTTGGGGAAAGAGGAGCTCATCTCCTACAGTGTGTTGGTTCCTGTGTAGCCTACTAGTGGTTGGTCTGCATTGACCTGCCGCCAGCTCATCACTGAGCGGTTCCGTGCATCACTGCAGATGCATGGGTGCGCTGCTTGCTTCCCGCGTCCTTCCACCGCCTGACTGCGCGGCAGCGCGGCGCGGGTGCGCGCAGACAGAGCGCCTCGAAGGGCGCGACGCCGCGTCCACCTTTCCCTTCATCAGGTCAACAGAGTAGTTGGGTTTCCATACGAGCCACGCTACAAAGCAACTCATTATCGATAGGCTACATCTGATCAGAGCGGCTTCTCTTTAGACGCACGGATCAAATGGTAGTCAGAGAACAGATGATGTATAGGCCTACAGGCTACAGCCACGAGAGATCAAAAAAGTATGCTGTATTTATCTGCAATAAAATACAGAATACCCCACGCGTACGACTGCAGCAGTTATCATAACAATTCAAATGAAAGTGGTCATAAATACATTTTGGGAATTTTGCAATTCAATGTTTTTTTTCCATAATAAAACGTTCCGATTATGTCGATCATTTGCCAAATGGATTCATAATTTAAAAGTCTTATTGGAGCGTATTTGATTCAGTCACACAAATGCCTATTATAGGCCTAAGATACAATGGACTATTGCAATGTATGAAAGAAAATCTGAATAACATCATTTCAATCACAATCCTGATTCCTCTAATTCATAATCCAGCTGTAAACAAAGGATTGATGCCCTCTTAGGAGGCTCAAGAATCACAGCATTTATTACAAAGTGAATTGACAGTGCTTTTCTTTTAAGGCCTGATAATGGACATCTTCAAAAATTCAACGCGTTTTAATATTGTAAACAATTTCCATACATTAAGTAATACTTGTAAACAGTCTCAATGAATTGATTGGATCTTTTGAGTGATGGGTGGGGAAGATTCAATACACGCATGATTTGATCAATAAGAAGGTTTGCCATAACAACTGATTACATCACCATACAATGCTGTAAAATACCAGATTGAGTTAACGGAAAACACCACTGAACAATAAAGATATCAACTCACGTTTAAATAATCTACCAATCAACGACCAAAAGCAATGCAATACTGTTTCCGAAAATATTGAGTGAAATGTCATTACTTTGAATAAACAACACTATAGCTACAATAGGTAATATTTCAAAAACATATCAACCGACAATTTTCGTTTGCCCACTGCAATCCAATTTTACAGAAGTACAAACCTGATATCAAATACAACCAAAGTACAAGGGTTTAGTCAAATCTACTAAAAACACTCCTCCTTCTCTTCCACCTCCACCGCCACAAGAGAACAAGGCTGACTCACACAATTTGATCATAAAAATGTGCTTATCTAACCATGCCTTGTGAAAGCAGTATCCATTTCTTTTTTCAGAGAGGACCTCCACCATCACCTTCCCGACACAGACGGTTCAGATAACGGTGGAGACAGGTGGAGACTATTTTCTGTATGATACTGAACCAACGGATCACGGTGGAAACATGGGCTATTTTCTGTACGTTTCTGAACAGAGGTGGAGATTTGGGCTATTTTCTGTATGTTAATTGACACAATCATTACGCAAACACCTCGGGCCAAGGGCCAACAGGATGCCTTCAGAATACTGGACCTCAACGTGGGCTCAACATTCCCAGACCGGTTATGGTGTCATTGATGTACTATTATTAGTTAAGTTTTATCGTGAACCGTACAACACATATTGAAATCCTACAGGCGAGGAGTGATCAAATCTTTTTGATCCCTGTTGGGTTTTCAGGTTGACCCAGTGAGTGCCACAATCCACTTGACTATAAACTGTTTATCCTAATATTCATCTGTGCAAAACCACTATTGTGTTAGTTACTGTTGTTGTATTGTGCCAACCAATAGCAAAGGAGCCAGTAGCAAGTGGGACATGGTGAAAGTCGTGTCGTAGGAGATTGTCAGTGGACGATATAAATGTGCTGTTAGCATCTATGATATTCCCTATAAAGAGCAACATCGCAATGTTTTGATTCATTGACAATATAAAGTTGAATACATAATCGCCTACTCAGCGGACATCGGTCGAATATCTCGTAGCCCTTTCTAAGCGCTAAAGTGTTAGAAAACAGTGGTCGTCTTCAAGTGTTCAGCCTAGGTTCCTAGAGAATTATAGTGTTAGCGATGACAAGTCATTCCTTCTCCGAGGGCAACACTGAAGGGAAACGACAACCTTAAAGTCGGGTCCATGGGCGACCCACCCCTCCGCGTGCGCCTCGTCCCGCCACTGAAAGACCAATACCGTCCAAATCACCGTCCACTGCCCTCGTTGAGCTATATACACCCGCACCAAAAGGCCATTTACCAACAACTAATATCAATGGGCTAATGTTCACAGTTACAGCTGAAAGTGGCTAAAATGAATATTATGGGACTACATCCTCATGTGGCCGTTTGGTACAAATTAAATACGCAAGCAACATATGAACACATCAATAGAGGACGCCCCGATACTTTGCTGGGAGGACGCCTTTGAGGGAGGCGGGCAGGAGCACATCGTACACAGTGGGTCTGAGTGTGGGGGGGGGTAGCCACCGCAGGCCCGTTTTCTCGTCAGCAGCAGTCTCTTCCGTGGACGCGGTCTCCCCCGACCCCCGACCCCTGGTCTCAGCGACCTGGGGTGAAAATGTAGTCCAGTGCTTGCCGCTCGGCTGCGGCCACGTTGGGGTGCCAGAGGTCCACCATGAAGACCACCCGGGGCCCGTCCTCTGCAACGCCTGCCCAGAGGCAACACAAAAACACAGCGTTCAACTCCCAGCTGGTTTTTGGTTTGTTGCTGCAGCAACATTAGATATAAACAGCAATCACTGTTCGCCACTTTCCTTGTTTATTTTCCCTGGTAGTTGATATTTCAAGGGGGACCCATTTTGAAGTCTGCACATTTGCCAACAACAACAACAACAGCTGAAGCTGTTGTTCCCAGCTTCCCAGCGGCTCCCCCACTAATAAGATATAAACCTTCTGATTGTTGTGGCTACGCAGAACTCTGTGTATACAACTGTTATTGCATGCTTTTTATAGTGTGATGTAACTGTATGTGATGTGAATGTGATGTGATGGTGTGACATAACTGTGATGTTTTAGTGTGATGTAACTGTGATGTTTTAGTGTTATGTAACTGTATGTAATGTCAGTGTGATGTTATAGTGTGATGGAACTGTGTGTAATGTTATGTCATAGTGTGATGTAACTGTATGTAATGTGATGTTATAGCGTGATATAACTGTATGTGATGTAACTGTGATGTTATAGTGTTATGTAACTGTATGTGATGTTATAGTGTGATGTAACCAAGATGTGATAGTGTGATATAACTATGTGATGTAGTTAAAGTGCAATGTAACTGTATGTGATTTTATAGTGATGTAACTGTATGTGATGTGATAGTGTAATGTAACTGTATGTGATGTTATAGTTATGTAACTGTATGTGATGTAATAGAGTGATGTAACTATATATGATGCACTAGAGTTATGTAACTGTATGTAATGTTATAGAGTGATGTAACTATATGTGATGTTGTAGTTATGTAACTGTATGTGGTGTTATAGAGTGATGTAACTATATGTGATGTTATAGAGTGATATTACTGTATGTGATGTTATAGTCATGTAACTATATGTGATGTTATAGAGTTATGTAACTGCATGTGATGTTATAGAGTGATGTAACTGTATGTGATGTTATAGT
This sequence comes from Trisopterus luscus, assembly GCA_027122455.1. NCBI lineage: Eukaryota > Metazoa > Chordata > Actinopteri > Gadiformes > Gadidae > Trisopterus > Trisopterus luscus. The sequence continues at coordinate 17,817,959 of JAOPUA010000147.1, read as the reverse complement.
GATGGAACTATATGTGATGTTATAGATTGATGTAAGTGTATTTGATGTTATAGAGTGATGTAACTGATGTTATAGTGTGATGTAACTGTATGTGATGTTAAAGATCGATGTAACTGATGTTATAGTGTGTTGTAACTGATGTTATAGTGTGATGTAACTGTGTTGTAAATGGCAGTACCCTCGTGGAAGGCCCGGTGGAGGAAGGAGTCGTCAAAGAGCAGGCAGCTCCCCTCGGACCAGCACTGCGGCTCCCCCCCCACCACCAGCTCACAGGCAGAGGGCACACGGAGACCTGGCAGCACGTAACACACACATCACACCTTAGGGCTGCAGCACGCAACACACACACACATCACACCTTAGGGCGCACTCTGAGACCTAGCAGAACATAGTCCAGACATACACACACATCAGACGTTAGGTCTCAGAGTGACCCCTAGCAGCACGCAGTCCACACACATCACACTTTAGGGGTCACTCGTCCTGTTCAAACAACGCTGAGCTTTGAAGTTTTGCACATTGTGCATTACAATCCAGCAGCTAAATATTTAATGACTGTGAAGCTGTTAAGATATGACTGAGTCACGGAACACAATCTTTTTCATGAGAATGCCTTTAAAAGAAAGAATAATATATATAATCTACATATAATATATAATAATAATGCAATACTCAGTTATTGTGTTATCAGTACCATACTATTCGAATTGAGACACAACAGCATTGCACTACAGCCATTCTGAAACGATTGAAAGCGGCACTATTCATGGATATTGATTGCATCTAACAAACATAAGATGCCCTTTGTTCATGGCGTCACCAGAGGGTGGAGCTGGCCGAGACCGCTGGTCTGAGCTTACCCAGGTGGCAGCGCAGCCGCACGTTGGTGGGCCCGTAGTGCTCCGAGATCAGGGCGCCGGGCGACAGCACGGAGAAGCAGGCGTTCCCGAACACGTTGTTGGCGATGAAGGTGCGCAGCTGCCCCAGCACCCGCCAGGCGCGGGGGCACCGCCGGGCGTTGAGCGCCAGCGGCGTGCCCTGGTTCACCAGGTAGTAGGTCCACCACTGGCCGTGGGGCGTGCTGTTGGCCTTCCAGCCGGGGGGCAGGGGCGACCCGCTGCGGCAGGGCGGCTGGTTGTACACGTTGCCGAACTCGGCCAGCAGCGCCGGGAAACTGCGCTCCAGCAGCTCCACGTCGTGCTTCTGGGCGTCGCGGGAGAAGAAGGGGGCGGACGGCAGGTCGGGCAGGAAGAACACCTCGGGCCGCTGGATGGTGGGCCGGCTGGAGAGGTAGCGGCCCTGGTCGCGCACCCCCTTGTGCACGCGGCCCATGCCCGACCAGGTGTAGCGCTTGGCGTACTCCTGGAGGCTGTGGTACAGCCGCTGGTTCAGGCCCTCGCCCGGCGCCGTGCAGCGGAAGCACTCGGACGACTGGCAGTAGGCCAGGCCGTTCTGCTCGTCCAGCGAGCCCGGCGTCGCCTTGGCCCCGCCCGCCCCCTCGCCGCCGCCGCTGCCGCCTCCGCCACCGCCCAGGACACTGGCCCGCAGGTGGCCGGACTCGGCGCCGTAGCGGCCGCGCAGGGGGCTGGAGCCGTGCTCCCGGCCCACCCGGTAGCAGTACCACAGGAAGAGCAGCAGCAGGCAGGCCGCCGTGCCCACCGCGCTGGACTCGCAGTCCCGTATGGACTGCATCCCGTCGGCCACCAGCTCCCGCACCCTCCCCAGTGACCACTCCATCTCGGCTCCCCCCCCCGATACGCGCTCCTCTTGCTGCAGGTGGGTGGGAGGTAGGGGGGTGGGGGAGGGGGGATGGATGACGGAGAAGCGGACCAGTCTCTCTCCCCTACTCCCCCTGCACCTTACAAAGCCCTGTAGTAGGACCCCGGTGAGCACAGTCTAATGCACTTGGTATCGGACGCCCTCCTCCTGCACAGCCTGGGGTATTGGGAGCTGGCACTCTGGCTGCTGCTGCTGCTGCTGCTGCTGAGGGCTCCTAACATTTCAGCACGCTGGAACCGGGGGGAGGTCTGTGTTTTTCCCCCCTCTCCCCTGTGCGGCGTCTGGCTGCTTGTGCTGCTCCCTCTCGCGTCCTTCTAGACAAATGCAGACAGACGCTGCATCTTAGGGCATCTGGAGTCTGAGAAGAGAAAGGGAGTGGAGAGCACAGCAGGCTGAAGTGACGCTACACGCTCAAACTGACCAGGGTAGAGTCTGCATAAAGTGTGCCTCTGTGTACACCCACACACACACACACACACACACACACACACACACACACACACACACACACACGATCGGTTGTATCCAATGGGTCTGATTAGGACACATGTTCCACCTACAATTCAAGACGCACACATACACACCACATCTTAACTGCCGGAAGCTCTCCCACACACTTTATAGTTAGAAATAACTGCACACTGGATTCGAACACACACACACGTCCGTGTTTGCCTTTCCACACACCCGAAACTGTGGAAAACCATGAGTCATGCATGCACAGCATCTGACTTAAAAATAAAAGTAGAATACATAGCTACAGTTAAGGTATTCGATAGAGAATTGTACAAGCATAGGTATGAATCCCCAATGTTAAAACAGACATAAACAACGCGCAAATATGCATTTATTTGCCACAGACATTCATTGGTGGCACGTCAGCAGGGGGCTCCGTTTTCGGGTGCTGGGAATGGGTGGACCCTGCTGAACTGCAGGACATTAAATCGGTTTGCTGCCTTTGTTGAACGAATAACATCATATCGCGGATAAGGCTGTGTCATTACGTCACACATAAAGCATAAGCACGGTGTCGTTTCCAATGCGTCAACAGCGTGCAACCACAACTCCACCACGCTACGTTATCGATCCTGGCCAAAAAGGGTCGGCGACGCTGAACCACGAACGGATCCTACTAGACAGCAGCACGACGCCCACCACCAAAAGCACCCGCCGTCCACCGAGGACATCGCTCCAGGACACACCGTCATGTTACACAACACGTCTGCCCAAGACGAATAATGTAAAACGACCACTATTTGATCGTCGCCAACCTTAACCATCACACATGCGAACTATTCACAAGGCGATCAAACAAGTAACCGCGTCTCCAGAGCTGCAGTGCTCCGCTGTGGGGTGTTTGTCGGGCACAGACGCACAACCTCCCCCGACGTTTAGAGACAAGGGGAGACACAAAGTGTGCTACAGAGACGAGCAACAACATGAGGATCTCTTCCGATGACCGAATCTAAACATTGCAATACGTTGTAGCTGATGAGACATACCTCCTCAGCAGTCGTGAACTCAGCCCTGTCGATTTTCTGATGCATAGACGAGTCCTAACGATACAATTATTCGTAGTGATGGACAGGACCGAAGCTTTCCGAAACACTGTCGAAATGTAGGAGACGGTTCGGCGCTATGAACCGTTTGACAACTCATCTCACTGATGACATCTGCTGGACACCCGATCACTACACCGTCTGCTGTTCCGAAACCAGCGAACGACTCGAAACGAGGAGCGTTTGTCTGCAACAGAGGGGCGTAAAGGTAAGGGGCGTGACTTGTAGCAGGGGGCGTGACTTGTAGCAGGGGGCGTGACTTGTAGCAGGGGGCGTGACTTGAAGGGGTCCAAATCACACAGAACCACGCGAGATATGGTTGGCAAGGGAACTGGGTTAATCTGCAGGGACGTTTAAATCAAGTGTCCATCCCACCAAGGATGTTCTGATGGAATGTTTGGAGCATAGTGAGAGTCATTTTAAAATAAAGAAGATTGGTATTTGGAAAAGCAGAGTCCATGGGCTTCCATAATCTATGGTCATAGTTAGGAGAAGGTGGACATAGCAAGGCAGACCATCAAAAGGCAGAGTATAGAATAACATATCATTGAGCAAAAGTTAAGCTAAGGCTTACCTCAAACCATTTATATAAAGTATCTGGCAAAAGTATTGGGACTTTAGTGAAACCGGCTACTATATAGAAAGCAAAATCATGTTGACATCAGAAGGAATGGGGTCAGGGATCATAGTAAACAAGGTTAGGACAAACACGCTACATACATTTGGAAAACACATGCAAATGAAAGACAGTGGTGGAGCAGGTGTTGCTGCGATGCAGAAGGTTCTCCACAGAGCAAGATACGATGTTGGAAACATAGCAATTTGTCACCGCAGGGTCTTTTAGGAAAGCAATTTGAACACATAATGACTGATATGAACGAGACCGGTTTAACTGATAGGATCTAAATGGACCCTTAAGGGACATGGCAATAAAAAACATATTCCAAATGGTAAAATAAATCAGAACGGGGGAAAAAAAAGCCTAAAGGTGGAGAAAAAAACCCCACCTGAAAGGCAGAATTCAGATGAAAACAAACAAGGTAGTATTCACTGACGGTTAACAGGAGCGGAGCCGCGGTGTGTTCCCGTCATGACGTAGCCTACGCCCTGAGGGCTGCGCATGCCCCTCGGTTCTCAACCAAACGTGCGGGGGAACTATCTCACGGTGTCATTCTTTATGGAGGGAAGAGAAGAAGAGCATTGGTTATTTACACTCACAGAAGAATTGTGTTTTAAACAGCGTAAATAAAAGATATTCCTCTCAACTCTAGATCCTTTAAACACGTAATTCTTATTTCATTTATTTATTTAAAGGACAGTGCACATCTACCTACGTTTCTGTAAATCTGCCAGTGTTAGCCAGTGTTGAAACTTACTCTGTAATATACATCATCTTTACAAGCTGTAATGAGACACATATATATCAGATTGTAATGCAGTGTTAAAGGCACCCAGTGCAACTTTCGAGGCAAAAATGAACATTA
>JAOPUA010000147.1:17699309-17716794 GCA_027122455.1 Trisopterus luscus | reverse complement strand
TTGAAGCAGAACCTCCACGGAGGCGAAGCTCCAGACGACCTCAGCGCTGTTAGGGACTTAGACATTTTTGCTCGATCAATCTCTTTTATAGCCCAGTATAACCTGTGTCACCTTATTGAATAAATCTGAGGCCCTCGTGCCGACAATTGTATCTCCTCTCCGTCTCAGTTTGTCTGTTCGAGTAACTAGGCAGACAATTTTTCCCAACAATTGCTAAAGGTATTTATTTGATATAATTCACGATTATATACTTATTATAGAAAGAGAAATGTGGTGGACTTATTGTCCACCACAAGCTGCATTTTACCATTCGTTTGTGCTCTTTATTCAATTAGTTGAGGTGGATTTTTATAGCCTAATATATTTTTTAGGTTTGTTTTTGTATTTTGAAGCTTTTGGTCCATTTAGTCTGTGCTTATTTTAAGAGCCTCCAAAATGACTCGATACACCTACTACATGGTCCACCACAAACAGATGTGCCACGAAATTCCCCTTTATTATTGTTTGTTGTTCATGGGTTGTTGTTCACATCATAGGTCCTATATGTCCCTTGAGTCTCAAAGCTGAAGTTCACGTCACTCGCGGAAGGATCCGTGCGCGCACCTGAACGACCGTAGCACGTCGCTAACATCGCAAATCACGAACGAGGAACATGCAGGTCCCTCCAAGGATGAAACCTTAGTCTAGGTAAGAACCGTTAAATTGTACTTTCTTTGTTTTGATGCAAGTTATGCGTTGTATTACTTGTGTAACTTCGTCTAAATAACCCACATAAATCTATTTTTAGTATGGAGATACAGGTGATGCTCTCCATCACCTGTTGGGGCGTGTTATAATGGAGGACGTCGTGTACTCAGCACCGCCAACTCTAAGGGATGGACTTGTTGTGACTCATTGTTGTTATTACCATATGTGTGTCTGGTTATACTTTCAGGTTTGACGAATTCAATGGAAAGCGAACAACACAGCATTGACAGAAAGAGAGCGCCTCAGCAGTGGAAAAGTTGCAAGCTCATTATAGACCCTTTGTTGACGAATGGATTGTACAAAGTATATCGCTACGATGGACAGTCTTTCAACATCCCCGTAAGAGTTTCATTTCATATTCAATCCATATTAAGATGAAATTAGAAATGAAAACATACGGTTGATAGTAGCCTAAGCCTAGCAGGCCACAGTGGTGTCTTGTGCAGCGCGCTATTCCCACAGGCAGTCGCCGATTACACGTAGGAATAATAACAAGTCGTGGTTTATTGGTTTCTCTCTGAATAAGCAGACTGGTTGACTGATTTCCCTCTGAATAAGCAGACTGGTTTACTGGTTTACCACAGGTGGACGACCTAGGAGTGTTCCCCGTGGAAACTGTTCGTGATCCTCGCATCTGTCGCCTGTGGAGCAAGTGCACAAGTACTGAGTTACCGATTCCTAAATTTAAGGTATGAAAGTATTACAAATTATAGTCATTATTGCACGAATGAGAACAAGTTTAAGTCGTTTGACAACATCAACAAGGGCAAGGCCAAGCAACCATTTCTACTGATACTTGCAACTGAGAAAGAGAGCTGAGAAATCTAAATGAATAAGTCCAGTTAAAAATCCTCAATGATTTACATCCCCTAATGGGGTTTCTGGCCCAAAAGTGTCAAACTGGAAACCATAAGTTTAACTGGTTCCACGTATTACAAGGATATGGTGTTGAGGACTTGAAAATGTTTAAGAAAATGGGAGCAAGAATTGAAAACAACCATATGCGATAATGAGTGGAAACTGAGTTTTAAAGATATTACCATCTATACAAGGTCCCCCCTACTGGCATAAATATGCCTGGAAGGTAAATCTTAGATACTTCATAACACCACCAATAACACTCAAGTATACACAAACCGGTATCAGTTGCCAGAGGGAGTGTGGGTCAAACAATGCTGATCATACACATATTTTCTATACATGTTAGAAAACAATATATATATATATGTTAGAAAACATATAATATTGGACAGAGGTCCAACATTTGATGAAACTAAAACTGAGGAAAGATGTGCTCTTAAAACAACATATCATCTAACATCAACATATCATCTATCTCTTGGCTATAAGACTCAAAGAGCTTGAAAAGGAACATCTATACCTCTTTTGGGCACTGAGAATAATAGCACTTGAACAAATAACAAGAAGCTGGAAAAAAGTAGAACCACCCAGTATAGATACGTGGCTAGAAAGCATCGAGGAAATGCGTAACAATGATAAGGTAACTTTTAAGATTATCAACAAGGAAGATTTATTAAAAAAAAGATGGGCCCTTTACTAGCAAATCAAGCATGAAGGCTGGTGAAGAAGAGGGGGGTGGTAGTTAAAAGAGAGATCCTGCTAAAAACTCTCGTGAGATAATACGGAAGTAACCTTTAGTTGGACTTGGAGTGGATTCTAAAAACCTTTTTATTTAATTTAATTGTATTATTATTATTATTTTTGTATGTATATGTGTATATATGTATTTTCCTCTTATTCTTTTTGTTTTTTTATTCATTTATTAATTTTTATCTGCATTGTCCTGATACAAACCTTAAGTGTAAGTGAATAAGGGACATCTCATTATTGGATTCAAATGTATATTAAAAAGTTGAAGTTTAAGATTGTAATTCCTAATTTCTTTGTTTCTTCTATTTTTGTTTAGATCGACGAGTGCTACGTGGGTCCAGTTCCTCCTAAAGAAGTGACGTTTGCCCGGTTGAATGACAACGTAAAGGAAGCGTTCTTGACCGACATGTGCAAAAAGTATGGTGAAGTGAACGAAGTGGAAATATTCTACAACCCCAAGACCATAAAGCATTTAGGGATCGGAAAAGTGCTTTTTGACACCGTCAAGGCTGCGAAAGACACTGTGCGACACCTCCATGACACATCAGTGATGGGGAACATCATCCATGTTGAGGTCGATCCAAGAGGTGGGGCTCACGCTTCAACCAACCTGAGGCTTTTTTAAAGTGGATTTATTGTGATGTTCGACATTATATCTTCTTGTTGCTGACCATGAGTTCATTTTAACCAGTTGATCCAAACCTCCCGCAGGTGAAAACCGAAAGCGTTACCTCAAACTTCTGGTAGATGGACTTTATACCCCTTGGACATTACCAGTGGGCAGTGATGAGCAAACCCTCCAAAGTCTCATTGACACTTTACCGGTAATTTGCTGTTTTCTTAAACACGTGATATGAAAAGTAAAAATACAGTGTATTTATTCTCATAAACAATCAACAATACCATGAATAAATACATATTTTCAATATATTAGTATGTTTGTATGCTATGGTTGTCAACAGTCATTGCCAAATACAACATAAACAAAGCCATTGATTTGCTCACGTTATTTATCTCACTGTGTCTCAGCAGGGCTGTAAACCTCCAGGAAGAGAGAGCTTCATCTGCAGCCCCACCAGCATCAGTACCCCTTGGTCTCTGGACACGGCCTACTCCAGCATCTGCCCAGACACGCCTCAAAGCTTCGGCCTGACCCCTCGTTCTCAGGGAACCCCTCGCACCCCTTACCTCTCGGGGACCCCCCTCTCCCAGGACTCCTGCTACTCCAGCCTGCAGGCCACCCCGGTCCAGCAGGGGGAGCCCCCCGCGCACGCCGCCCTCACCGCGTTCCGACAGGACGTCTACTGCAGACCGGGGAAGCGCAACGGACGCAACCGCAAAGCCTCGTACCTCAGCAGCCTCTTCAAGCACTTCCGTCCGCAGCCGCTGTTCGGCGAGACGCTGGGACCGGACAGCACGTCGCGACCGACCTCATGCGCCGAGAACTCGCCCCCCTCAGGTGGAGGCCCCGCGGACAGCTCCCTCAACTTCTTCCCTTCCAGAGCCCAGCGGGTCGTCACCACCGCCCTCGGTCTCGGCTACGGCTCGCCGTCCCTCCTCCTCCTCAGCGCCAGCGGCTTCTCCGACCGGGACGACGGCGCGCTCTCCCCTCCGGCGTTCCACCCCTGCATCACGGAGCTACCGCCCTCTCCGGTCACCGCCTCCCCGGCGGGCCTCCGCAACGAGTCGGAGAGCCTGGACTCCCGCATCGAGATGCTGCTGAACAAGAGCCGCGGAGCGGACCACGGCTCCTTCTCCCGCCCCACGTTGTGTGCTGGAGACGGTTCGGAGGGCGCGGAGGAGCCGCAGACAGCCTCTTCTGCGCACACCTCTTCTCAATACCGCTCGGCCTCAGACCTCGCCTCAGTGGACTCGGCGTGGACCGGCGCTGGTCCCCTGACCCCGAGCCGCCGACCCGGGGCCATCAGCCCGTCTCCTGTCCATGAGGAGGACGAGGAGGACGACGAGACGGTCCAGGCAGTGGCCTCTCTCCTGAGGGACGCCCCGTCTCCCCTACTGTCCCCTCTCAGGACTACAGTGAGGAGGGTGAATACTCAACCTGGCCCATCGGTAAAGGATAGACAAAGTCTCAGATCAGAGGTAAGAGTCTCTGTCGAGGACGTTGTGCTGAAACAGCAGTATTGGTGTTATAGTAGCGATTACAGACTATTGCTGGTGGCCGATTTTTGGCCTTAAAACAGCCAACGGTTTGTTCTGTTCTTCCTCCTCCCACTCACAGGATCGCTATGTAAAGCAGGACCAGAGGAGCCCCGCGAGCAGGAGGTCTGCACTGTTCACATCCAAAGAAACCTCCTCCTTCCCTGCTCCTCTCCCCTCCTTCCCTAGCACCGTCCGGACACCGCCCCCCGCCTTCAGGTTCCCCCTTCCCTCCATCCCTCCCTCCATTCCCCTGTTCCCACTGCGCCTGCCCAATGGCACCATCCCCTTTCCCCCGCCCTGCTGGCCCCCGCCTCCCTCTCTGGCCCGGGGCTGTGGCACCGCCAGACCCCCTCCGTCCATCCCGCCACCACCACCACCACTCGCTTTGCTCGGACCACGCCCAACCCTTATGGCGCCGCCCGCTGCTGCTGTGCATCCTGGGCACTCCTACCCTATACACGTGCAACCGCCCCAGCACCTGGGCATGCCCAGCCTGCCGGTGCAGGCCGGCGTCCCCTGGGCCGGCCTGCCCCTGCCCCGCTTCAACCCCTTCATGCCTCCGCCGGGGTATGTGCCCCGACGGGAGGACCCTCACAGAGTGACCGTGGAGAAGGGTCTACGGGTGTTCATGGAAGAGCTGTCGTCCATCATTAAGAAGGACATCACGCGCAGAATGGTGGAAGTGGTGGCCTTCAAGGCCTTTGACAAATGGTGGGACGACCAGGAGCAGAAGTTTAAGGTAGGTGGTGTCTGCATGGGGTTCTATTGAAAAGGCAGATGATGTAACCAGCAATGCATGATCATTACTGTCTATCTATTAAACTGGCCTGCTAAGTAATATGAATGAAAGTGGTAATGCTATGGTTTCATTGTGTTTGTATGCAAGATGCTCGAGGACCCTTTGAAGACAGGCTCAGGAAGCCTTGAACAGAGGGCTAAACCAAAGAAGCCACTATGCCCGATGATCGGCCGGCATAAACCAGTTCAACTGCCCTCCTTCAAGGTAGATTCCAACTGGCCTACCCACTATAATGTCCACCCTGCTGTGCGTTTCCCCTGGTATCCCCATGGTGCTCCTGTTCTCATCCCCCCCCCTCCTGGCTGTGTCTCCCCACCTTATGTCTTTTTTTGTTTTGATCATGCTGTTGTTGGCTGTGCTAGTGCTTGCTGTTTTTAAAGGTCCCATGACATGCCACCAGGTGTGGTGTGATTAGCCGTTACAAGCCGTTTTGAAAACCACCTAGATGCGTGACGGATAGGTGAGCAACGTTTGCTACAGTCCACGGGGTAGGCTGGTGGACTGATCCATCAAGCACACGTCTAGGTGGAGAGGCCCTCTAGTGATGTCATAAGGGGCAGATTTCCAAAACGGCTTGTCGTGGCTAATCACACCACACCTAGTGGCATGTCATGGGACCTTTAACTTTTGTTTCATGAATTGTAAGGCTCCCATGGGTGTCTTGAAAGGCGCCTTGAAATAAAATGTATTATTACTATTGCTATCCAAAACCACTCAGCGTGGCACAGAGCTGTCACAACCTCATAACTTCTCCCTCTCTCTCTCTCTCTCTCTCTCTCTCTCTCTCTCTTGCTGGACTCAGGTGAAAAGGAAAGAATCACTTGACCCCGGGACCTCAGCGGCCTCAGAAAACACACGTCACACGTCACCTCCACATCAGCACACCGCCCTACCTGAATGCACAGGTACCAGTACTAACTCCACATGACTGAATGTGAATGAGTGAATGTTGAATGAGTGAATGTTGAATGAGTGAATGTTAAATCCTGTTTAACAATCCCATCACACACTCACACACGTATTAGCACCAGGGACGGTATGTGACGGCGCCGAGCGCCGGTCAGAGGCGGCTGACGGGTGGAGCGGCAGCGGTGGCGGCGCAGCGCTGAGACGGAGGCACGCCCGGCCGCTGCTGCTGGACGACTCCGATGACGAGGCGGAGGAAGCTGGCGCCGCGAAGACGAAGGAGCGTGAGATTCGCCACCAGGAGGAAGAGGAGCGCTCCGGAGCGGTCAGGGCTGCTCCTCTCTCCCAGGTTAGCGGGGCCGTCGTACAGCCAATCGTAAAGGGCGTGCGCATCGTGACGTCACATCGCAAAGGACCGCCTCTGAATGGGAAGCAGAGGAGCATTAGGAATGTTGATAGTATTGGTGTTTGGACCATTGTTTCGTCATTAATTGTGAAATGTTTGTCATTTTGGGGTGTCATTGTTGTGTTTGGGGGAGGGAAACTGCCTGAGCGTTTCTCATGCGAGTCAAACAAAGCTTGTTTTGGCCTAGGTTGCTTGATATTTACGTTTAGTTTGTATTTAGAATTACTACAACTCTCTCTCTCTTCAACTCAAAATGCATGAGTATTTCCAATTAAAAATCCCATTATGCATTCTGATGTGTTCACAAATCAACCACTAATGTCATTGTGAATGTATAGATTGATTCAAAGTTTAAAATGTGTGTGTATGTTTTATCCATGTCAGTGTCACACAGATGACCATGATGAGATGGAGAACCAGGATGTACAAAGGCAGACGGAGAGTGAAGAGGTCATCCTCTCCAGTGTTGAGCGTTTCTCAGACAGTGGTACGATATTAACGTTGTAAAGATATACTTTAGGATTACATGGCCCTGTCTCTTCAATCAAGAATCCAAAACTCAAAAACGCTGGTGGGATCCTGATGCATCTAAGCAGGGGGAGCGGTGGTACGAAAGATACAACTGGTGTCATTACCATCTCTAAAGGTAGTAATGGTCAGGTCACAGGCTCACCGGTCACAGGCTCACCGGTCACTGGTTCTCAACCGATAGAAAGCCAGCAGGTAGCATCGGTGTGCTGAGCATACTCTAGCGATTGTTCTCCACTGCCACATGCTGGCAGGACAACTTCAGCTTGGAGTCAAATGACCTGTCTCCTACATTTATTATCATTTATTACAAAGAACCCAAACATTTCAGGTGCATAGTTCCCCTTTGTGCAAGACATAGTTCCCCTTTGTGAAAAACAGGTATATGAGACTTCAGATTACTGCATAAACTGTGAACTGTAAGTCTTGCACTTCATGGTGATGAAGCTCAATCCCAGGATGATCAGCCTTCACACTGCAGTAGTGCACTGAAATAGACTGAACACAAACGACTCAATACCCGTCCTCTCCGGGTGTTTGAGGCGTTTGCCTTGGTATTGTTCGGTATTGGTATCTCAATATTTACGCAGGCATCGTATCTAAGTCCTAATTTGGATATTGTGACAAAACTAATTGGCATCCATTCCATTCCAAACTAGTATGTAGCAGCTCCCATTGCTGGGATTTGAACTGTGCATCGCAAACAAAGACTCCAAAGGGTAGTCCTTATGCACCTCCCTGTGGTGGACGGAGCTCAGATACAGCGAGTGGAGCCACTAAACACATCTGGAACATAATGGATGTCAATGGCTCACTGATTTACTTTTCGACATAGACAATGTCAACATGGTCTTAGAAAAACCAACCAAATCCTTAATCAAAATGTTGACATATATCACGAAAATAAAGCTTACCAAGCCTCTGGAGATGGCCATATTATTAGCCCACCTCAGTTGTTATAAATACAGTTCATGCTTCAGAGATAGTACCGTGGTCCTGCTGAGCAGCCCTTTAGATACACACAAACTTACCTCTGCAGGGGTTAATCTCTCTCTTCTCTCCCAGAGTCTCTTTCAGAGGTGTGCAGCAGCTTCTGGGAGGACAGTGATGGCTCCTCAGTCTCTGGCTCCTCAGTCTCAGGCTCCGAGAGCATGGAGGCCTCCTCAGCCTCCTGCTCCGAGAGCATGGAGTCCTCCTCCGACTGCGACCTCAGCTCTGAGGAGGAAGACGATAACTGCAAAGAGCTGGACAGCGATGAAGGCTACATCGTTATATCATCGGACGAGGAGCGGATAGACCTGGATTCCCCTGCTACCCCCTGGACCCCCCGGACCCCCCAGACCCCCCAGACCCCGCTCACCCCGGGGGCCAGGCTGGAGCTGACCGGACTGCAGGACTGGTACGAAGGTCTGGAAGGAGAGAGTCCTGGGAAGGACCAATACACAGACCTGCTGGACCCGCTACTGGAAGACTGCCCGCACCAGGGGCCTCTCCAGTCTGCCTTCATGCAAGGTGAAGAAGAAGATCACCAGAGAACGTCATTTCAATATGTTCCAATACATACGCTTTATTCAACATATCAAGGACTTAATTATCATTTGTAAATGTAATGTGTTTTTTTTGCAGGGATGGAGGCAAACTTCGACCTACCGATGGACAGCCCGGAATGGAGACCGGACTCACCGGCGACCCTGGAGACCCTGCGGCCCCCCACCCCGACCGGCTCCCTGGGGTACGGCGAGCCGGACCTCCTGGTGGGGGGCAAGCCGACGCCCCCCGCTGCCGCGGAGGGGGCCGAGCGGCCACGCACCCCCGGCCGCGGCATCGCCGGGGAGGACTCTGCGGACGAGTTCCTCTCCCTCCCTCTGACGCGGCGCCTGGTGGCCCACCCCCTGCTCCTCTCCCCCTCCCCCGGGCTCCACGCCTCGGACCACTCCGACCAGGACCGGCCCAGGACCCCGGGGAGGGAGGAGGGGAGAGGGTGGGGTCTGCCGCATGCCTCCGCAAGGGTCCCGGCCACGCCAGGGAGGGCGGCGAGCCCCTCCAAAGAGCTCACGGCCACCATGTTCAGCCCCCTTCTGTCCCTGTGCAGCCACCCCTACGTCAGGACTCCCAAGACCCCCGGCAGGGACATTGTCCTCCGCCCCGGACCTCCAGCCCACAATAGGCGGAGGAGGAGAGGGGCGCCGGGAGGAAGGGGTGGTCCACCCTCTGGAGGGTCTCCTCCTCCCCGCCGCTTTCTACCGGACCCCTCAGTGGAGACCCAGGCCTCCAAGGGCCGTTGGGTGGCCTTGGCGGCCGTCTCCAGGCCTCTCCAAGGGCTGGAGAACATGCCCGGGCTCCTGCACCAGGACGGCCAGAGGGGGGCCGGCCGGGAGAGGGGGGAGCAGTGGAGGTGGCAGAGGGAGAGGAGGGAGAGGAGGAAGAGGAGGAGACGGTGGGTGCACCAGCGGCGACGACAGAGGTGGTGTAAATCCCCTCCCTGCCGGTCGCCCCCCTGGTCCCGGTCCCAGTGCGAGGAGACGGAGGTCCTCCACGACGTGTGGCGGGAGGGCCTGGACGAGGAGGACGCTCGCCTCCTGCTGCTCTCCCACCAGAGGCTGCTGCGCCGGGACAACGGGCTGGGCTGGCTCAGTGACACCCTGTGGGTGCCTCACCCCCATATCCTTTAAAGATGTCATTTTTTGGGGGGGGGTTTTATTAGGATCCCCATTAGCCTGGTAAAACCAGCTATTCTTCCTGGGGTCCTCAAACCTTGGGTTTCACAGCGGGGTTGATCAATGCATCATTGCTCAGTTCTTAGTTGTTAAACGTAATCCCCTGGTTGCAAGTACTCAACAACAATATGAACTTGGGTTGTTTGAGATGATATTGCCTACACCCGCCCACCCCAGTGATGTAACACGTTGCCAGCCTTGACTCCTCACCACTGACCAGCGGGCCTCCAGGGAGCGGCGAGGGCCGCGACGAGGAGCACGCCACCGGCTGCGCCCGCAGCCAGGGCTTCTACACCATCAGCCGGACGGAGAAACTCAAGAACCGGAACGACGCGCGGCTGGCCCCGGAGCCGCCGGCCGCCAGCACACTGGTATCTGAGCTGCATGTCTCGCACATTCACACAAGGCGCTGGTTCAGCCCGGGCTCGCTGGGGCAGGTTGGGTAACAAGGCTGCGTGTTTTGTTTTCACCCCCCTCCCCCCAGGGCTCCTCCACGTCAGCCCATCCCCACAGCTCGCTGAGGGCGGGCTCCGACTTTCGGTCGGAACAGCGCCGCCTGCTGTCCTCCTTCAGCTGTGACAGCGACCTGGTCAAGTTCAACCAGCTCAAGGTCAGCGCACAGATCAGACTGCAGCAGAACCATCTAAAGTCTGATAGGCAGCGTTGCAGCATTTGCATAAAGTTAACCAAAGTGCCACTAGTTAGAAATGGCCATTTTCTCCACTGATTATTTTAACTTTTTTTCACTGCAGTGAAAAAGTTTGATTGAAAAGGTCTAGACACAACATCTTATACACAATACTCACCATTATTTGTTCACATCTCTCGCTTTCTCTCTCTCTCTCTCTCTCTCTCTCCCTCTCTCTTTCTCTCTCTCTCTTCGTACCTCAGTTCCGCAAGAAGAGGATCCGTTTTGCCAGGAGCCACATCCACGACTGGGGTCTCTTTGCCATGGAGCCCATAGCAGCAGACGAGCTGGTCATTGAGTATGTGGGCCAGACCATCAGACAGGTGAGGCTCACCTGTCCCTCGCTTCAACAACTAGTCTAGTAGTCTTATCTAGACTACTACTTCTTTCTCTATAAACCAACACATTACCATTTTTTACCTAAAGGCTCAGTTATGCTCCCATTCCGTGCGTAAATAGAGACGTACGTTATCAATGTTCTAACCATCACTGCCCTCATACTTTCATGCGTCCTTTATGTTGGAATGGACATTAAGCAAAACATCCTCTAGAGGGCGTCGTTCAGATTCAAAAGTTACGCCAATAAAGTAAAAAAAAATGGTTATGACCACGACAAACATGGAGATGATGGGGGAGCTAACTGCATTTATTGAGAAGGAGGCAAAAACACAGGCAGCAATGTAGAGGGCGGTGGTCAGTGAGATCACTATACACATCCCGGAGTGTGGACGGAGAATTCCAGACAACAATTCCACACAACATTTTTGTGTACAATGCCCGACACTGCCCCCACGACTTCCGGTGGTACTGCAACGTTTGCTCCGTTTCGGTACGCATCCGCAAGCTTGCAGAATACCTGCAGAAATACGGACGAAATGGTACGTTGAGTACGGACAGAAGGCTCCATCCGTATCCGTATGCGTATCGTAGAGCATAAATGAGCCTCTTAAAACAGCCACTGTAAGCCATCTGCCAAAGCAAACACCAACACCAAACTGTAGAATATAAACCCAAGTTGGCACTCCCCTGCCCCCCGCCTCTCCTCCATTATATCAGACTGGGCCTCAGGCCGGTTCAGAGGAACCCCCCTTAACCTTGCCTTAGTCCCCCTCTCCTCCATTATATCAGACTGGGCCTCAGGCCGGTTCAGAGGAACCCCCCTGAACCTCACCCTGTATTTGAGCCCAGGTGATCGCGGACATGCGGGAGAAGCAGTACGAGGACCAGGGCATGGGGAGCAGTTATCTGTTCCGGGTGGACCAGGACACCATCATCGACGCCACCAAGTGTGGGAACCTGGCTCGCTTCATCAACCACAGCTGCAACGTGAGTGTGCCGTATTTATGTTATTTGTTAGATTATTCTATTTAAATTAGATATGTATTCTCATATTGTTTATAATAAAATAAGTGTGTTATTATAGCCTATATCTACACATATTGTATTTGTTATTTATGTTCAGATGCCTCTATCATTTGCCGAGGTAGTGTTTCAGGTAGGCGGTGTTTTCAGTTCCATTATGGTTTGCTTAAAAAAAGAAAGCCTATCGTGATATAAAGTCAAACCTTGATATTGGTGTTTGGTCCATTCATACAAATGCATGAGCGATGATGGGCTGCACTGGTGTGCGAGGTGAGAAGGCTGGCAACAAGCTGGACAGGTTCTCAGACTAAACAACAGCTTGGAGTCACCCTTGAAACCACCCATTTATGTCCGCATTTAGTAAGAGTGGGTTGGGGGAGGGGGGGCACAGGTGTCATTTTCACCCACTTACAAAAGGCCTTTCAGGAAATGTGACAACAACTTGCAGATTTGGGTGCGAGAATACCTTAACCAGGCAACACCACCTTTATAGATACATAATACAACTAAAATGTATTTGAAACTAGGGCAGCTCAACTAAGCTCAACTAAGATTTAAAAATACAATATAATCTTGTGACATCTAGATGCCCTGAAGATATTCACTAGTATACACTCAGTAGAAAGAAGTCATTATGGTCTGCATCAAGTACTTTTATTTATAACATGGTGTAGCATGGTATGAAATGCGATGCTTTATAATGCAATTCGTTAGTCATGAGAACGATGGTCTATTTAAAGAGTTACAGGGAACGGTCATTGTACGACACACCAAACTGTCCTCCTGCTCCTCAGCCCAACTGCTACGCTAAGATCATCACGGTGGAGTCCCAGAAGAAGATCGTCATCTACTCCAGGCAGCCCATCGCCGTCAGCGAGGAGATCACCTATGACTACAAGTTCCCCATCGAAGACCAGAAGATCCCCTGCCTGTGTGGGGCCGACGGCTGCCATGGCACCCTGAACTAGCCTGTCCTGGCACCCTGAACCAGCCTGTCCTGGCACCCTGAACCAGCCTGTCCTGGCACCCTGAACCAGCCTGTCCTGGCACCCTGAACCAGCCTGTCCTGGGGGGCCGTCCGGGGGGCCGGCTGCAGTCAATAGGGGGTCCTGTGTAAATCCGGTTGACAGAAGAACAATTCTAATACAATTCAGGGAGAAGTTACAACTTATCATTTATCCTCCTGACAGGAGCATGACCTTAAATCCTTCTGGAAGGTCAGGAGGTGCTCCAGAACGAAATGATTTAGAATTAAAGGGGGCTGTGGGTAAGATTCAAGAGTTAAAATAGAAAAAAATGGCAGACCTGAAGAGCACTAAAGAGGGCAAGATGTTAAAATAACCCCCAAAATAATCTAAATAACGTCTCCTTCCCTTCTGCTCCGTCCCTCTCTCCATTTCGCTGCCATTGAGCAGTGGGGCTTCAATCCCCAGTGGTGGTGCTATGATCACGCCGTCTGCAAGCATGTGATTGACAGGCACGGTGGACTCCCCAAACCAATCAGAACAGCTGGGCCGTGAGGTGTGTAAACATGTGCATTTCACTCTAGTAGCAGATTGGTGGCCGGGGCATTTCTAACCATCGACACTAGCTTTACCCACAGCACCTTTAAAGGGGTGATGTTATGCCACCAGGTCTGAGTGTGATTAGCCATTACATGCCGTTTGCAAATCTGCCTTTTCCTGTGCCTTAGTGACATCACTAGTGGGTGTGTCCAACGAGATGTATGACGGCTCGATGAGCAACATTTGCCACAGTCTACTGGGTATGCTGGTCGACTGATCTATCCAGTGTACATCTAGGTGGACACGCCCACTTGAAGTGGTTTAGAACGATGTAATGTGTAAGTATAATACACGGTAATGTCAGGTTTAAATTCACTAGCTACCCTTGTGAAGCATCCAAATTATGAACTCTCTCCTTCATTATTAACCTCATTATGCTTTCATTTGAGATAGCGAATAGCGGCTTGTGTCAAGCTCCCTCCAGGACGTCAGTCACCATCCATACTGCTCCAGAACATTGGTTGATTTAATAAAGGAATTATGGGACACGGCAACAAAGAAAGCTGGTTGATGCGTTTACAGACAGTATACATTACAATGTAACTAATGTTGAATGTTGTTATTGTATGTTAATTACTTAAATGTTATGTATCTATATATGTATATGTGAATATGTATAAATATATAATTGATTGAAATCTTTATTGTCCAATGTAACAACATATACACAGACAATACTGCACAGCACATACAACGTACAAGAGCTTCTGGTGTAACGGATGTAACTAGCCTGGGATAGCTGGCGGTAGTACGGTGTAAATCCTCCTCACACCCCTAGCCTTAAGAACACTTCTAACAGCAGAGTTCGGGGCCCTCTGGGCCGTAAGCTCAGTGGTTAGAGCGGTCGATTCCCATGCCGGTAGTGTTGTCGTTCGAGAGGTGGCAGGTTCGAGACCCGCGAGCGGTCCAACTGGCCTCTTCTACGCTGGCACCACAGATTAACTGAAATCATGGATTATCAGCATAAGCCTAGCTAATATGCGTGACAGTGACACCGGTCACTTGGAGAGACGTGCGTTACGTTACAGCACTGTACACTCAACTGGCTGATTCGAGGTGTTTTCAGTTTCCTGGTCACGTGACACCCCCTGCGACGTAGGGCTGCGCCAGGTATATAAAGAGTCCCCGGGGCGTCCTTATTTGCGCTGGTGTAGCTCAGCGGTTACTTCCTAGGTTTCATAGCGTATCAACTGCGGCGGCCTTCGTGGTTGCTGCGGATCGAACCGCGGGCGCTGTCCAGCGTTTTGTCTTGTTCATCATCAGTACTCTGGCTGTTCTTATTGTGTTGGGACGGTACGTGGGATAATGTGGTCTTGCAGCAATATACATATATTTCAGCAGACAGGACATGAACACCCTCTTAAGGTGGTTATTTCTGAATGTGCTCCTATGCATGTGACTGAACGGCATTATTACGGATACAGAAAGGTAATCTGCAAAATGCTGATAGTCAATACAATGGCATGAGGTCATACTTGAACATGTATCTTTATAATAGTGGACATGTGGGTTACATCCTTGTAACCCATAGAACAGTGGCGTAGCGTTTACCCAACCAGCTGCACAGCCCAGACCACCTTCAAAGGTGGATACAGAACGGCCTGAGCCAGAGGCAGGAGGAGGCGCCAAAGTGAATCAACCTTATTGATTTGATGTTATAATGATCAACAGTTTTGTCTCCCCAATGTTTGATCTGATATTGGACAAAAGAAAAATATATAATTGGAGACACAAAGCATTGCAGTCGAAGGAGGTGGAAAATGTATATTTGTACCCCAATATTTTTCCTTTGATTAAATATTAAGACCAACGCTAGTTTATCATCTCAACATCAACCTTTAATCATTAGGACATTAAACCACAGCACCCTTTGAACCATTATGCAGACCAATAGAAATCATTTTCTGTTCATTTGAATGATAACCTTGACCTCCTCCCCAGCCTCAGGGGGTGAATGCCCTTACTGGTCGAGAAGTGTCCTGGGAGAGAGGGTCTAAACCTAATCCACTTAATCCACCTAAAGAGATTTATAATAAAGAGAATTGATTGTGATTCGTCAGTATCCTCTTTTTGTTTCCTCTGTGGCAGTGTTAAGGTGCTCTCTATATCCCCTAACCCAGAGGCCAGGTTAATTACAATACCGTAACCAGGCATCACTAACGATAGTAAAACTAAAATGGATTTGATAAAACCCAACCAAGAATTTATAAATACAGTATAACTTCAAGAGCCTTGTGACGCCTAGCCGCTCTGAAGATATCCCACTGGAGTATTCACTCAGTAGAAAGAAGTCATTACAATGTCTGCATCAAGTATTTTTATTTATAACATGGTATAAAAAATTATGCTATATAATGCATTTCGTTAGTCATGAGAACGATGGTCTCTTTAAAGAGCTAACAGGCAGCGGTCATTGTACGACACACCAAACTGTCCTTCTGCCTCTCAGCCCAACTGCTACGCTAAGATCATCACGGTGGAGTCCCAGAAGATGATCATCATCTTCCCCATCAAAGACCAGAAGATCCCCTGCCTGTGTGGGGCCGACGGCTAGATGCATGATGGATAGATGAGCATGTGATGGAAAATCCACATGTTATGTTTTTATTTTTATGAACTTAGGTTTTGTATACTGTTCTGTGTATGGACTTGCCATTCTGCTACTCTGCAGGGTCGTTTAAAGTGTCTTTGTTATTCGTGTGATGTGCTCTGGTTAACATATACGTTTAGTTTGGGCCTGTTTAGTTTGGGCCGTCGTTTAGTTTGGGCCTGTTTGCCTTACTTCCTAGGGGGTCACAAAAGGTGACAACCAACGGTCGCGAACCCCCTTTTATAACTTTAAGGTGACAACCAACGGTCGCGAACCTCCTTTTATAACTTTCCCAGGAACTGCAATCAATAGATTACCTTTTGGCTAAACAGAGGCTTTTGGTTTATTGAGGGACAGCTGCCCTCAAATTGTTGATCTAAGAGTATAAGAACTCCTGACTTTAGCCCCTCAGAAGACTTCACCCAGCGGACCTCTAGAGAGACGCAGGGTGAACGCTCACCTGAGGCCTCCGATTATTATTGCATGCCTGTTTTACTGTTTTGTTAATGCATATTGAAATGTATCCTTGTTCATACTTTTATTACAAATATATATGACCAGCAATTGTCTGCAAGTATAGTGTGCTTTTTTGCAACTAAAATCTCATCTGTCTTAGACGCAATATCCGATAAAGGAATTGCCACGACAAGCAACATTTGCTTCAGTCCACTGGGTGGGCTGGTCGACTGATCTATCCAGTGTACATCTAGGTGGACATGCCCTCTTGAAGTGGTTTTGGAATGAAGTACAGTACAGGGTAAAGTCATGTTTGAGTTCACTAGCTACCCTTGTGAAGCATCCAAATTAACCTCATTATGCTGTCATTTGAGGTAGTGAATAGTGGCTTATGTCAAGCTCCCCTCCAGGACGTCAGTCCACCATCCATACTGCTCTAGGACATTGGTTGATTATATAAAGGAATTATGAGACATAGGAAAGAAGAGCGCTGGTTCATGCGTTTACGGACAGTAAACATTACAATACAAACTGTTTTACATGTACTTAAAAAAAGTACTAAAAAAAGAGAATAACCATCAAGTAACGTTGAATAATATGGTAAACACAATGTCCTTCCTAATTTGGCCTTATTAAACTCATGTCTTGTGCATCAATATCCTTCATTTGACAAACAATGATCAGGGTCACTTTAGTGATGCTCAGGCTCTCAGCATCAATCACAGTAATGTGGGATTGTTGATTCAAGATCAAGCGCTCTCTGAGACTCCGTCGGCTGTGAGGATCGTCAGGTTTCCCCGGGCATTCTGGTCCGCCTCGATGGCTTCAAATAGAGACTTGAAGTTCCCTGCACCGAAGCCCTGGAGAGAGACGGGCACACAGCTGGTGAGACTCCATACCCTCCCTCCCTCCCTCCCTCCCTCCCTCCCTGCCTCCCTCCCTCCCCCACC